>OVAF01000299.1:0-48817 GCA_900406245.1 Odontarrhena argentea | reverse complement strand
CCATTCTCCAACCACAACCACGATGGTCTTGTTCATTATCTGCAATAATTAATGAACGTTCACACTTAAGTATCTTCATATACACCAACTTAAATCCATTAAACCACATATCAAGATAATGAACAGATGCAGACATAACACACTATTATTAACCTCACAGTTGAGTTCCAGTTCTTAGATGCGTATAGCTCATTCCTAAGAGTTAACAATTACTGCCCATATCTCAGTAATACATCCCGTAAGACCATGCCCAGTACCATTAAATACACTCTCTTCTCTACAGAGACCATCTCTCAAATTTATAGCCTCTTGTAGTCTAATTTACATCCAAATCTTACTCATGTAACATCCAAATTTCCAGTTACAGAAGAAAGGGCCTCGCTTACCTTAGATTTAGATTCGTGCTTTCCTTACACCATTCAAGCTGAGCTAAACAACCAATATCTCCTCCACTTGGTGTTCTCAGTCTCCCAGATTGAATATGACGTAATGGTGTTGCTTTATACACCCACTTATTATTTGTGGACAAGCTATGTCCACTAATTTTCCCCCCCATTCCTCTCTCACTGTTCAGCGTTTCGAATTCGAAAATATACAGTAAACCCCTAAATCGTAGACAAATCTGATCCACTAATTTTCCCCCCAATCTAATGTCTTCACCGTAGCAACAGAAGCCATGGCCTACGTCATCGAAAAGGGAAGGGAAGGTGGCTTTCTCGTAATAAAATCGAAGACCAAGGACTGTAATGTCTTCAACAGTGGGCTGATTTTTGCTTTATGGGCTTCTACTGTTAAAATCCTGATTCTGTAAGAAGGAATATTTTTTATGGCAGTTTTCATAATTTCGCCATAATAATATGCATCAAACTGATGTCAATTTTAATAAGAAAAAATGATATCAAAACATCGACTTCGAATGGTCCCAAATCTTCAGGAAAGATTCTGTCTTAGTATGACCAATGACTCTCTTTCATTACATACACGTTTTTCTCAAATTTATTTATATTTTAATTTATTTATATTTTATCGAAAACTGATACGAATCTCTTACATATAGAATCTTGATTTTCGTTTCCACTTTCTGCATCTCTTAGAAAAACAAACAACAAAAATCAAAAAAACTCATTAATGGCAATAGCAGAAACAAGACCGAGCCACGAGCTTCCACTAACAAGCTCTGATTCAAACGAGAACGTAACAAAAACTGCAAAGAAACTGACTTTGGTTCCTTTGATTTTCCTTATTTATTTTGAAGTCGCGGGTGGTCCGTTCGGTGAAGAACCAGCGGTTCAAGCGGCTGGACCACTTCTAGCGATTCTTGGTTTTCTCATCTTCCCTTTCATTTGGAGTGTCCCTGAAGCCCTTATCACTGCAGAACTCTCCACTGCTTTTCCAGGTATAATCAAATCAAAACCCAAATTAGACTAAAGATCTAAGCTTTATGTATTCAGACATTGCAGAACAGAACCTATCTTCTGGTCTGAACATCAAATTCAATCTCATATGACTTCGAACCCTTTGAAAGGAATACTTTGTGATTGAAATCGAGTTAGGGTTCTAAATTGGATCCAAATCTGGACCTTGGTGATTTGATTTTATTAGTCTGAATCTGGTTTTTAATCATCTTAGGGAACGGAGGGTTTGTGACATGGGCGCATCGGGCTTTCGGAGGTTTCATAGGGTCAATGATGGGTTCTTTGAAGTTTCTGAGTGGTGTTATCAATGTTGCTTCGTTTCCTGTACTCTGTGTTACGTACTTGGATAAGTTGTTCCCTGTTCTTGATTCCGGATGGCCTAGAAATGTGACGATATTCTGCTCAACGGTGGTGCTATCTTTTTTAAACTATACTGGGTTAGCTATTGTGGGTTATGCAGCGGTTGCTCTCGGTTTGGTGTCTCTCTCGCCTTTTCTAGTCATGTCGGCTATGGCGATACCGAAGATTAGACCTCACCGCTGGGGAAGCTTAGGGACAAAGAAAAAGGATTGGAATCTTTACTTCAATACTTTATTCTGGAACTTGAATTTCTGGGATAATGTTAGTACTCTTGCAGGGGAAGTGGATAAGCCTCAAAAGACTTTCCCGTTGGCTCTGCTTATCGCGGTGGTTTTCACTTGCGTAGCGTACTTGATTCCTCTTTTCGCTGTCACGGGTGCGGTTGATGTAGACCAGAGCAGATGGGAATCGGGGTTCCATGCAGAAGCGGCTGAGATTATTGCGGGAAAATGGCTGAAAATCTGGATTGAGATTGGCGCTGTGTTGTCGAGTATAGGACTTTTCGAAGCTCAGTTAAGTAGTAGTGCTTATCAGTTGGATGGTATGGCAGAATTAGGATTCTTGCCTAGATTCTTTGGGGCACGGTCTAAATGGTTCAACACTCCTTGGGTTGGGATTCTAATCTCGAGTGTTATGTCTCTCGGATTGTCCTACATGGACTTCACCGACATTATATCCTCTGCTAATTTCTTGTACAGTTTAGGAATGTTAATAGAGTTTTCTTCTTTCATTTGGTTAAGAAGAAAACTATCCCAGCTCAAGAGACCTTACCGAGTCCCGCTGAAAATCCCGGGGTTAATAGTTATGTGCTTGATACCTTCTGCGTTTCTAGTTGTGATTATGGTGTTTGCAACTAAGGTTGTGTTTCTGGTGAGCGGTTTAATGAGCGCAGGAGCAATCGGTTGGTACTTCTTGATCAAGTACTTCAGGGAGAACAAGGTCTTCAAATTCAACGAGGATAGTTTTGATAGTGACAATGTTAACGGAGAACATCCCAAAATCGATGATCATGATTCCTGATACTCGTTTAACAGAGTATTTTATCAATGTCTACGCTTGGTTCTAATACAATGCAAGTTCATGTTTCTGTAACTCATTGTGTGAAAAAAGAGACAGTGTATTGATCAGTGATAATTATACAACACAATTCTGAACAGAGAAGCTTTCAAAGGAGACATCAGATATGTCTCTTCTCTCTTCTTTATTCACTCACACACACACTAGAAAAACAGGAGGCAAACATAAATAAACACTTTGTTGAGTTCTAATTGTGATCATATTGTGGCGAAATCGACGGTTTTCTTCCCGTCGTGTGCCTTCCTGAAGAAATGCTTGACATAATCAGAGTACACAAGGTCTCTGTAAATCGGTTCCTCTCCCGATGCTATTACTTCAGGTAAAGGACCAATCACTGACTCTGGTTTTGGATTCACAAAGATAGGAACAGAGATTCTGTTATTACTACCATTGGCTAGGACACGATGCTCGGCGCTCTTGTAACGACCGTTGCTCATGATCTGCATCGCATCTCCGATGTTAATCACAAAAGATCCTGGAACTGGCGGCACGTGAACCCAGTTACCTGAAGCTAGAGAACGCACATGAAGGCCACCGATCTGGTCTTGTAAAAGAATAGTGAGGGATGAGACATCCGAGTGGCGCCCAACACCGACTGTTAGGTCCGGGTTAGGACAGATCGGATAGTAGTTGAGGTTGACTCGAATCGAACCCATGAAGAGTGATTCTTTCGTCTTGTCAAGCTCTTTCACATTCAGATTCTTCCCCAGATACTGTAGAAGCTTCCTCACCATTTTCTTCGAGGTGTTCATGTACTCTAGCACTTCATCCCTGAGAAAACAAAATCAAGAATCAGTAATTGTGACATAGAATCCATAATTTGAACGATTCTTGGACGGGACCATAAGTCTCGCGTAATGTACGGGTAGTCTTATAACCTCTTAGTTATTCAAGAAAAAAATGTGACATAGAAAGTTTTGGTTTTTGGAAATGTGAAACTCACCTGCAAATGTCAGGCCAAAACTTTGATGCTTCAGCTTCAGAGACAAAGAAGAGACTAAGATAATCTTTCCACTCTAAAGCTTTTTCGGCATGAGGCATAAAACTCGTCCCGAATCTAACAGTCGCGGATAAAGAATTCTCCTTTGTGAATCTACTCTTCTCCTCCACAGGGAGATTAAAGAACCTATGAGTCGCTGCTTTCACATTCTCAAGAACTTCCAGAGGAACTCCATGATTGATCACTTGAAAAAACCCCCATTTCTCAGCAGCGTCACAGATCGCTTCAGCGATTATACCCTCGTCAAGATTCGACATGTCGATAACAGGAATGGCTTCGTCTGTCTCGTTGACGAATTTGTTGATGAGTCTTTCTTCGAATGGCTGAATGTATTGATCTGGAAGTACTTTGATTCCTGTTTCGGATAAACCCTTTACACCGTTTCCTTTGTGGACGACGAATTCAGTTACTTCAGCCGGGTTTGAGAGCTGAGCGGTAGAGAGTGTTGGAGCCATTGGATTCAAATGGTGGAGAAGAAAGATTTTGAGCTTTTATTAATCTTTGTTTACTTTTGGATTTTAGATTTTGTTATGAAGATTAAGTTTACAGAGAAGAGAGAGTATTTAAAGGAGAGAGAGATCTGAAGAAGAGAATGCAATCAGGTTAGTGATGATCGAACAACCTCAATGGCTCACACCATGCTTCTTCTGCCGTTTTTCTTCTTCCCGCTTCCATTCCTTTATTTTAAAATTTTCCATTTGTATTACATAAAGTATTTTCTTCAACATATTTAGTTAGTGGATTTATTTTATTTTGGATACAGCAGTAAGCTACTAAGCTTTTAAAGTGGCATGTTTTTGCTAATTATAAGCTCTAAACACTCGTTATATCGAGTGCTTGAAATATATATAACATATTAAGTTTGGCAAAAGAAACAAAAATTGAATAACACATTAGAATCAAATTTTGAGGGTAAAAATTAAGACATGAAGACATATATTTTGTGGAGTTGTAACTTGTACGAGCTACTTGAGTTGAATATCAGTCCGAATTTAGGTAATTGTACTAAAATATTTTAATGCATTACTAACGTTAATATTTGGTAATTTAACTTCTAAATTGGTTTTCACATTTTACAAAAATGCCTATTCTTCTTGATAATATTTTATTATTGTCACAAAGATTATTGTTCATGACTCCAATGAGCAAAAATTCAAAGGTCAACAATTAATTTATTTTGGTTCTTTTTTCATTTGTTTGGTTGGTGGATCATATATAACACTACTAATTTTACTAATGAATCAAATATGTTAAAATCCCACAAGTCATGCATATATGATAAATTTACATCATATAAATGTATTTGACATGTTCTACGATTGTCTATCCAAAGGACAAAAACAATAAATACTTAAATAGTATAGATTTCAGTGTTTTGGTTTTACAAATATCTGTGTAGTCTCATCTGCTATTAAATAATGTAGCCTTACACGACAGTCCTAAGGCAACGAAAAAATAAGCAGAATATTTTATTGTGTCATCAAAGCAAGGCTTCACAGAATAAACCTGAAACTTATTTTCTTCTTACCCAGTTTAAACTTGATGATAAGAAATTTAATTATTTCTTTGGTAGGTGGATAAGCATGGGACTAGTAGGCATGGTTCTTGACTTCTTATTGTGGTATGGGCCTTTTATTCACCTACTTAATGGGCCTCTTGGAATGACGAAAATAAGTCACGTGTCACGCACGTCCACAAGGACAAAGTTGTCTTTCAACGCTTGCTTCAATAGAATTCTTGAATCAGAAAGTGAAGGACACAGAAAAATAGAATCTTGAATCACTTTAGTGTATCTGTATTACAGGCTTTTGCCAAAACCATAAAGCCTATAACAAGAATCTAACACTTTATCTTCTGTAATTTCTTGTTAACCAAGAAACCAAAATAATCAAATGAAATACTGCTCTGTTACAAAAAAGGGAGAAAAAAGAATACAAAAGAATTTCTAAGTCATCATCTTCACTATTCACACAAAAAGAATAGATCAGATCGAACGAACTTAATAGTGTAAAAAAAAAATAATAACATATCATTTGGTTATGTATGTGTGATAATATCTGCAGGTAGTGACATTCCTCGCCATAACGGTGACATCTGAGGCGTTGGCGATTGCGATGAGGAGGAGAAACAGAGTCTTGAAACAGAAGCACTTCTTGGTGACAAGTTGACTTGTTCCAGTGCTTGAAACTGGAGCTCTGATGGATAATCTCTTACACAACCAATCCTTGGTCCTGCACCTGTTGTCCATTTGCATGATAGTTGTTTCCCAAGTTGGAAAGATTTAGTTTCCTTCTTTGAGTTGATCCTTTTTAGGATTGATTCTTGTGCAATCTTGACTACTTCACTCTCCTTGGTTTCTTCTTGCTCTTCTTTTCTTGGTGAACTCTGCTCTGAAGGGATTGATTCTTGTTCTAAGTCAAACATCTCTTCCTCTTCTTCTTCTTCTTCATCATCATCAGCCGAATCGTAGTCTTCGGATGTTTTTGGAGACTTTGATCCCGCGGATTGTGTTTCATCGCTAAATGCACTAAAAGAATCCATCTTTCTCGGTGTCTCGAGTTTAACCATCACTGAAGTTGTTTCTTCTTCTCTAAAATCAGCTTTATTTTCTTGGAAGACAATGGTCTTCTCAGCCTCCAAATCCTCTTCCAAAGAATGGTTTCTCATGTGAGTGCTGCTTCTTTGTTTATAGATAGAGAACTCATCCTCATCTGTTGGACTCATCTGAAAAATGCAAAAAAAAAAAACACTTATAAGAACATAATCCTCATAGACTTACAGATCTAACAATGAATGAGTCATTCAGTCAAAATCTCTTTCTCTTACCTTTACATCAGTAATATCGACGTTGTTCTCTCGCAAGAAAGATAGAAAGTCCATGAAGTTCTCTTCTGTAGGTTGATAATGTCCACTATGTGGCCAAACAGCCTTAAGAACACCATTCTCAACAACTAATCTTCCTGCGGCAACAGTAGCTCCTCCAGCTAAGAAGCTCGAATGTTGAAATGTACCCTTCTTCTTCTTCCCGACATATAACACTTTCGATGTGCTGAGCACAAAGATCCATTTGGAATCACTATCTTCCATGGCAGAAGTTTGAAGAACCTCTCCGCTATCCTTGTAGAAGAATTTTCCGTCTTCCACAACAACCTCATAGGCTTTCCTTTCCATCTACACAAAACATAAACATGACAACAATAAGAAACAAGCTCGATTTTTATCGGTGAAGTTACTTGTTGAGCAGAGATAAAGAAATGGATACTCACCGGACCAAGGTACTTAATGCATTGTTGTTGAAGTTTGCAACGCGGACATTTCTCCACAAGATTTACTTCTTTCCCCTCTCCGATATCAAGCCTGCATCATTTGAATCAAAACCATATCTATATTTAGTTTCTTGATTCGGCTTTAAAGCTTTTAACAGAAATGGAAAAAGGAGTCAGTGAGAAGGAATTACCAGTAGAAGAAAGGTTCTCTACTCTGACAATGGAGCCATTTGTTGTAGTAAAAGTGCAAGTTGTGTCCATACCGATGTCTCGGGTCAATCTGTTAAAACAAAAATGCAGAAACCAAGGTCAGATTACATTCAATCCAAACAAGTGGTAAATAAAACTAAGACTGAGATTATTAGTCTCTCACTTACCGCTTCAAGCCAGTGTTGTAAAGCAAGCTTTTGAGCCTTTCCATTCTTTGACAAACCTTTACCAACTTTAGCTGCTCTAGTCCTGGCTCTAGACCACCTAGAAATCGCGGTTTCGTGTTTCTCAATATCAAAGAAAGATATAGAACTTCTCTTCAGCTCAGCAAAATCCAAAAGTTTCCACCTGTGAATACAAACATCATTAGCTCACCACAACACAAAAAAACACAACAACAAAGAAGTTTCCTCAAATAGAAAGTTCCAACTCACCAGCTTTGCTCCACGAGGACAGCGCAATCCGCGAGCTTTCGCCTAGTCCGGAAACTCTTGTAAACCTTCTGTAACTTAATAGCAGCTTCGTGTTTGGGATTCCTCGGATCAAGAACCGAGAATTCACGAGCAATCCCAGCGTTATCCAACTCAAACCCATTCTCTTTCGTACAATCTTTCTTCAAAACAGAGCGATTCAGCGAGATCATCCTCTCCAACTGCATCCCTTTGAAGCTAACGGATTTCTCAACCACCATTCTACCAGATCCGTTAGATTTCAAGATCGTGGGCTCGAGTGTTCCGTCATTGAAATTGACAGATCTCTTTGGAGTTTTGCATTCGTCGTCATCACCGAAGCTTATGGACTTGACGGTGACAGAGTCTAGAGCTGCCTCGACTTCGTCTTGCTCGGCAAAGGGACAAGAGAATGATAAACCCATTCAACAGATCCTGAAGTTAACAAAAAAATATGTTATTGTCTGATTCATACATTTACACATACATCTATAGATTTCAGTCAAAGATTCAAATAAAAAACAGAACTTTATGGATCTGGAAAAACAGAGTATCTTGATTGATTCTTTGAAAAGAAGAATGGGTCGTGGAAAATTTGAGGAATGTGTACCTCGAATATACGGTTTCAAGACTATTTGAGGAATCTTGAAAACTTTAAATTGAATCTTTGCTTTGTTGATTCTGTTAATGTGTTCTTGATTGGAGAGGTTTGTTTTTGGTGTTGAAGTGAGGAGGAGGGAGAGAAGGAAGAAGATGTTAGAAATGATAAGTTTGCGAACTATGGAGGGGATGGAGATTATATATATAATAGCGTCAAAGTCCAGAGAGACAACACAGGATAGAGAGAGAGAGAGTGAAAGGTCGATATATTCAAAACCACGTGTTTGTAGCTGCAGAATATTCATACGAGGTCAAAAGTTCAAACTCCCATCTTTCTCTTTTTACTTTTTCACAAATTTATTTATCCTTTTCCAATATAATAATAGTTACTATTTTTTTTTTTTGGGACATAGATAGTTTAATATTTAAGTTTTAAAAAAAATTTACAAAGTTTTTTTTTTGTTAAATAGTTACGGAGATTACAGGTGAAACGGACAACATGAATTAAATAGTAATAATTATTTTTTAAATTTTCATATTAAATACCCAATTTAACTGCAATTTAGTAATACAAAAAAAAAATTACTGTATAGGAATATACTTAATTTTATAATTTCTGTGAAAATACTATCACAATACTTATCCTATAAAATGAAGAAAAATGTATATATATATATATATATATATTTTCTTTTTTAATAATATATATAAGATGAATTCAAATCTACATAAATCACTAGATTACAAATTTTGATCATGTAATTAGCCTGTTTCGATATATTTTTTGTAGTGTTTTTTTTTTCTCGGTGTGTATGGAGTTTTAACTATATGGTCTTTGACTCAGTATTATACTAGTAATTTAGTGGAAAGCGTGACTTACAAGTTTATACTCCTAATTTTCTTTCTTGAGTCTTTTACAATCTCCAAAGGAAATTTGGTCACAAGAAAACTAAATAAACAATATTTGACTCAATCCATTCTTTCTTTATCTTCTCAATTTGACTCAATCCAATTTTCTTGGGTATTTACTAAGTTTTAAGTAGAATGTTTACGCCACTATAACAAGCTGACGTCGTTGCACACGTTAACCTCTTTTCAAAAAGTGAATATTGTCGTTGAATCTTTTTTGGAATTTTATCCATGTCTGTATATTATCAAGAAAGAAAAAAAGAATTCATTATTATTATTTTCTTCCAATCAGATTACGATTTAATGAAATTTCCTTCTTCCTTTCGTGCCGACCCACAGAACACTACTCTATTGAACAATCAAAAGTGTTTTAGTGGGTTGATAAAAACAAAAAAAATCATGGAATTAAATAGAGTGTTAATATTTTAATCATAATGTAACGAGGCAATGGAACATTAAAGCTTTACAAATAGCGACACTTTATCGAATAAATTAATTTTTATATACTCTGTCCTTCTAAAATAATTTATTTCGAAAATTTGTCGTCATCCACATGAATATACGTATTGGCATATATCATTGCAAGACTTTATTTATTTCAACTACCCGTACAAATACCATCATCGACGTTTACATCATAACAACATAATTATAAGAAAATAACTTTTGAAATAACAAAATTAGTGAATAGATATTAACAAGATTAGCAAGAAAAATTCCTTTCAAAAAAAANTTTTAAAAAAAAAAAAAAAAAAAAATTAGCCAAAAAAAAAAAAAAAACAACAAAGAAGAAGAAGAAATAATCTTGTGAGGTCAAATATTTTTTGTAAACATCATCATCAACCAACAAAAAAATAAGAAATTTTAAAATAATATCTAAGAGTTGAATACCACATAATACATGCATGCATATGTACACACTTTCTATTGTAAATTAGGTCGATAGTGACTTGTCTCCTTATATGTCCCTCTAACAAACTCTAAACATATCAAAACTTTATAATCGGAATATGCACCTTTATTCACCAACATTTTTAGTCAAAATAATCATCTTCGGTAGGAGTACGTATACTTCATTAAGTATTTAACCCTAAAAAATTATATATTAATAGACCATTAGTATTAATTAGCAATACGCTACGCCAGTTATACAGGATACTCCTAATATATATTCCAAATAGATGCATTTTTGGCATATTTTTATTCTATTTATATATAATAATGGATAAAAAATTTAGATTTGAGTGGTCACAATGTACATTAACATAATTAAAAAAAACAAATATATATCTACATATATATTTTGATGTATAAATTGTAATTTAGTTATTTATGTTTATATCATCGTTATGTCTCCGTATAGATGCAAGTTCAATATAATAAATAATATCACCGAATTGTTATGAAATAAAAAAAAATCTGATATCGTAATATCTTAAGGCTATGTAAGGAAACCTTAATTTGGCTATCTTTATGTATTTAAAATATTAACATGTATTACAAAAAGTAATATGATGATGAAAAGTGAGTTTGAACAAGAGGTCGTATACGCGTAACTTTACACATCATACGTACGTCGAGAGATACGTATACGTATACTGTATACATGGATAAAACGATATACATATATTATATGATTAATTTACTTTATAATACTAATTTAACTGAGAGTTGCCTACGTACGCGTGATAGTATAAAGCCACCGTTCACATGCGTGTATTGGATAGAGTAATTAACTAAATTATTTAAAAAGTATTTTTCAAAGATAAACTATTATTTTATGTATTAATGTGCTAGTTGTGATTAGAGGTTTCGGTGTTTTTTCATTTTTATTGTTTAAAAGGAGACTAAAATAAGTGTCAATTTTTTTGGTTTGCAACTAAATGATTCTGAACCGTTTACAAAACTAGATATTTACCACAAACATATGATTTTTTCTTTTAATGGCTTTCTTATTGGTTTTCTTTCAATAAGAAATGTAAAAATGTAACTGATTGTTTATGAAGGCGTATTTTGTTTATAATGTTTGTTTTCTCTGTCAATTAATATCGATTATATATAATAATACAAAAATATGTTTCGACCGTATATTATAGTTCGTTTTTTTTTAAGACAACAAAACTTCTAACCATTTGAATCAAACAATTACTATTAATCATCGATCCGATCAGTGGTAGTCATGAGACCAAGGAAGCCAGATATATGTTGGTAGTCTATTATATCAAAAATTATTTTCAGTTTTTTTAAAAAAAATATTACTTTGATCTAGTGGTGTATATGTATTATACTTTGTTTGTGTAGGTCTCAAATTAATTTTTTTGGGGCTACATTTTACATATGTCTTTTTATTTTTCTAGCTTTTGGTTTTATAAATCTCATGGTGAGTTCTCAGTTCTCATCCGATGAGATATATGTAATAAAAAAGCCTAAAAAATAATGCCATACCAAAAGAACTCAAAACTTCTAATCCAAAACCAATGGTCCTAATTCAACCAAAGCATCTTAAATAAATACATAGGCCAACCATTTATTAGTATGATGATATCGCTAGTCGTGTCTTAACTAATAAGACCAGCTAGACATAAATGCTCTCGTAACTAAGCATAAATACAGTTGAATCAATATCTAAAATCGACTTAGAAAGAAATGATTGGATCTGAATCTTATAAAAGTAACGTGTTAACTTTTCATTAGTAATAGTTCGTAGAATCCTTTGAAAACAATGAACCAAAAAGATTTTGATATATGTATGTCCGAAGAACAAGAATCAAAAAATCAATAGTTAGATTTAAGCTTGGATCTTCATTGATTTTATTCCCTTGAGTTGAGAGCATCAAGATTTTGTATTTTGAAATATACTAATACGTGAATACAACTGTCAACTCGGATCTCAATGAGTGAATGATGCATAAGTAGTTAAGTACTTGGTTCGGTACGTACGAATTCATTAATGCATAATTTTCATTTATAATTCAAACAGTTAACTAATTGCATCGTTTCATTAGTATATTTTTCTTTTCTTTTTGTATAATCTTGAGTGATGTATTGGATCCAGATCCTAAAACAAAGCATAATTCAACTACAATCAATTTAAATCACCTGTTCAAATTTAAGGATGAACCAGTCTAAGTGCTGGTTTTCAATCGCGCATCGTATATCAGGCTATCAACAATGGATTCAAACTTTTTTTTATTTGAATTTTTGAATGAACAAGACAATTCATATAATTTTGGAGATATGATTTTTCTGATACATATACATGACGGTAGTAGCATAAACCATTAAACTATTTATTCATGTTATTATAACATATACCACACCCATAAACCATTTTGCCAATTTAATATTTACAATTTCAATCGAATTACCATTGGCCAGGACCGGTTCCAAATTTTTAAAGAATCAATGGTATGCAGGTATAAAACCTAAAATCATTTTATTCTACAATGTATGAAACTAACCCATTCCTTTTTTGTTTTAAAATAAAACATTATTTGAATCCAACCCATATGGATATCGTTTCAAAAACAATAATACGAATTTCAGTTAAACTTAAACATATGGTTATAAATCACAAAATCACGAACTTTGGATTTCGTTCTCTTTATTTAGACCATATAATTGTTCACGAACCTATAAGAAACCAATTAAAGCATCTTAGATTTTGTTCTTTATCATAAAAACGAAACTATATATAAAAAATGAATTAATATATAAACTCGATTAGAAAAAGTGGCTTAGTTTGACATAAACAAAGTTCGGACCGTACAGAAGATATGGGTAAAGTCGCCACGTGTGAAGTTCACATTGAGCCACGAGGCTTATGTCCGCTATTCAAGTACTACACCGTACCTAACGTGGAGACAACCGTATCTCTTTTGACGGCACTCGAATTTATGACACTTTTCATTTGTCTTCAAAAGAATCTGTAGATCTGTCTAAATGGGTACTAGTAATTAATTATAAGACAGTTTGGTTTATTTTAATTTACTTCGGACCAATAATATAATCACATAACCATTTGAATATGATTGACCCTGATTTTAAATTAGACTGGCTCCTGTAAAGTTTATTGGTCCCCAAGGAAATGGATTCAATCATTATGTATTTAGTAGTGAGAATAATACACAACTTGTTTACACGTATATACAAGTTGGCTAAACTTCCAATTATTGAACTCATTGGCTCAAGTATATAACACTTATGTAACACTAATAACACCTAAATAATAAGGTAAAACTTATAAATAAACTATAGGATGAAATGAATAGTTTAGTAGTAGAAGTGTTAACGTAGTAGGAAGAGATAAAGTCAAAGGGTGTGTGATATCGTAACAACAGCCAGAGTCCAGCCTGGGAAGCACAAGGACGAATTAAATAATGCCAGAGAGGACTATTTTGCAAGGGTAAAATCGTCTTTTCATTAGCTTTGTAAAGATTCTTCAACGCGGGTTTGGGGTAGAGTGAAAAAGTGTGCACCGACGCGACGACAAGTAGGAGTGAATCGAACCACCTGGTGAGGTGTGCACCGTCTCGTACTGATGATCTCTATTATTATTGCATCGCCCCAAAGAGAGTACGGCCACACTTTAGACTTTGTTGACCATTGCTGGATTAAGTCTCTTTGTTTGACTGACTCTGTTCCAAAACTCGTCTTTACTCTAGCTACTCTGTCTCAACGTGTGGAATGGATATAACAAATACTACTAATTTATGTTTTTTTTAAAAAAGTAGTCATATGTAGTAAAAGAATGTGATTAAAATGTTTTCATGATTGGACGGTAGAATTATGAGTAAACCCCAAAAGCGAATTAGTTGTGGACTAGACTTTTAGTTTTATTATAGATATATGTGGTTTAATATATCCCCTATATGAGAAATTCACACAAATACCACCTTTTAAGATATATTTTTCAATCGGTTACAAAAACAAAAAAAAGATATATTTTTCAAATCTACCACTATTTTTTTTTAAACGTACCACTTTTATGATTTAGAGTTCGTTTAGGGTTTTAGGGTTTAGAGTTTGGAGTTGAAACTTTGTAGGATTAAAGTTTGGTGTTTAATAAATATTTGGGTTTAAAATTTAAGATTCTAGGGTTTATATTTTGGGGATTTTAGGGTCAAAACGATTTTTAGGGTTTATGATTTTAGGGTTTAGGGTTTTAACCCTAAACCCTGGATCATAAACCCTTAAACCCTATAAAATATTTAAAAACATTTTAAAATATTTAAAATTGTAATTTTACTTCAAATAAATATATTTTTAAAAATATATCATAAATGAGTGAAAAAGTGGTATATTTTGAAAAGTGGTTGTTGAGAAGTGGTATTTTTGCAAATCCCCCTTAATATATCCATCTACCTCTTACTCAAAGATATTTATAGTTTTTTCATTTTTATAATGTTTTGTTTCTGATTTTTATGTAATTAATTTGTTTCCATTGTTACATTTAACTTTTAAAAAGCGAGTTAGTTGTGGACTATTATTATGGTTTAGTTTTGAGTAATTAACTTTTTGAGTTTACTCATATTCTACCGCCTAATAAATGAACCTTTAGTCACATTCTTTAACTATATATCACTAAAGTAAACCCAAACTATCTTATTATGTATATATCATTTCTAGGAGCTATCTAGCCTCCTACTTAAAGATGTTTTAATTATTTTTTTTAAATATGTTATGTTTGTGATAATATGTAATTAATTTGTTTCTATTGTTTCATTGAACTTTTTTAAAGTGAATTAGTTGTGGGGTATTATTATGGTTTGAATTAAGTAATTGGCTTTTTGGGTTAGCTCATATTCCACCGCCTAATAAATGAAAGCAAATGGAAACAATTTAATCACATTCTTTTACTATATAAGTATATAAGAACCTTTTGGGTTTAATTTAGCAATAGTCCAAAAATAATAATAACTAAAGTGAATTATATGGACTTGAGATTTCCGATGGAAAGTTTAATTTCGACTGTTGAAATCTCTTGCCTTATAAGTTTTTATTTTGATGTATAGTTTGTAAACATTAATCCACGTTGACCTTTTATCACACGGTTTTACTTGTCAATTTTTTCCAACGTCACTTGCCATTTGGAAGGATATATTATTGTTAATGATAATTTGAATACTAGTTGACTTATTCATTTTGTCCATGTAATATCATACTGGTGGCTAGTAATTGCCGATGGAGAAAATGTTAGTTTTGACATTTTCTTTGTTTTAAAGAGCTTTTGATAGTTAAAAACTTAAAATCAAGTTTTACGCTACAAAAAGTTGTTTACTAGTTTTGAAAGAGCCAGTCAATACAAAAACATCTCAACCAAATTAACACGACATCATAGTTTTACACATTTACTGGTTCAAATTTGAATTCAATGAAAGTTTCAAACTACCTATACCCATTTATATGTCTGGAGGTGATATATATAACATAACTCATATAAAACAAAAATAATTAAATATTGTCTTCTATCAACACCATCACATCGTGGTCGTCCATTCAGTATAGGGCCAAAACTTATGGTTACAACTTAGATCCAAATTAATTAAATGTTTCCATTAGCTAGGTCAAATAGTTTTAGGTTATTAAATAGCTAACTAATACATCTACTTTAGAATATATATGTCATATCAATGTACAGTTTTTATTTGTTGAATAATCTGGAGGCCCAACTTTTTAAGATTAGTTTTTTTTCTTCTTCTTTTTGCATCTTTTCATATTTGGGATAAACGCTGGATAAATTTCTCTAAATTTATTAGTGATTTTTGTTGGTTTATGAAGGAGGACGATGAGTGTGGCAGTCCGAAATTCCATTCCATACTTCCTAATAAAAAATACATTTTCCTTCATTTTTCTTTTTAAAAAGTAATGTTTTTCTTGGTAATTTTTTAATTTTAGATACATGATTTCTTTCTCAAACCAAAATTTTAAAATAAATTAAAATAAATGATTCTGAACAAAAATTTTCTAAAACAAAACCAAAAGAATATATATATATATATATTAAAGGAATTTTTTTTCTCTCCCGGGGATGCAAAAAATCTTGAGTTGCAAAAGAATAAAATACAACTGTTATCAATTTATCATTCACACACACACGAAAAAAAAAGGTTAGATAGTCACACACACACACACAAAAAAAAAAAAAAAAAACAACAAAATACGTTAGAAAACAATTTATTAATTTCCCACAGAAATATTTAAACAAAAAACTAAATGAAGCTAGAGAATTGTTCTAAAAATAATTAACAAAAAAAAAAAAAAAAATTCCCAAGATCATGGGATTTTAATATCTCAGTCTCGGGGATGTCAAAATCAAGACTTTTTAACAGTTTGATGGGGTCAATCTCTTGATGTCACTGTTTTCTGAGCTTGAACCGCAAGTTAGTTTTATCAAGTCATAATCGTTAAGTGTTTCCCAAGAAATTTACGCTCAAGTCAACTAAGATGACTAAAAAATTATACAGTCTCAATATTACTTTTACATAGACAAAGTCCCTTATTTTCCAGCCACCGAAAGTAGTTATGGTGATCATCACCAGACCAACCACGTAGTTCTTTATAATATTGAAATCCAATTTGTACACATATAATTATGTAATTATTAGATAATCATGATTATGCATCAATAAAACATCTAAGTAAGGATATGTAAGACAATGCACAATCCATGCCTTTCAATTCAAAAACCACAAAAGGTTGATTAGATCTAGAGGATGAATCATGCATATATAACATCCAAAAATTAATTAAGAGACTTGATTTGTTAAAAAGACCACACATATATACATAAGTGCTACAGCTAATCGATATTAATCATGCAGATTATGTAAAACATGTTTAGTAGTTGTACCAATTTAATATCCAGATTATGGTTCTGGTTTAACGGTAACCTTTTGAGCATTCATTTTTTATCTCGCTATATCATGACAAAGAATCACAGTTGGTTAACTAACACCAATTATAAAACTATTCACATGCTTTAGCATTGTTTTGTTAATGAAGTCAAAGCTAGCGTTTAAGATGCGTTTCACAATAACCATCATTATGCTTGCTTGTAATTGTACATTAACCATATACTATCAATTTTTCGAAATTAGAGAAGAAAACAAAATAAACAAAAGATTTTCAAGTCAAAGCTTAGAAAAACCTACAATTAAGAGACACATATCATTAAGCTGGCTTGCACAACAACAACCTCAAGATATCGCCATAGATTCAATGCAAATTCCATAGACAATAGTTTGATCTTCTGTCTCTTTCCATATGATCTCTATGATCCATATTTCCTTTATTATATGTGATTCGTATGTTTAGAACTAGTCCTCTCGTGTGGAGAATTTTCATTGGCTCATCACAAGTTTCAACATCATAAGCCTTTTCTGGTATCCCTTAAGCTCACCTGTCATCGTCCGCGGCTTACCTGTCACGCATAGCGATTCGGATGCATTGATATCTCATTCTCACCTACTATTCCATATTACAAGATACAAATCTTGATTTTGTAACCAAAAGAATTCAAGATTACAAATTAACTTACAAGTCAACATGTAAAATATGATGAAGATTTAACTTCGAATATAATAACATTTCCTTTCTGATTGGTCTCGTTATCGTGAAATGTACAAAGACAAGTACAACTAGCTGTACTTGGACTTTATAGTCATTAAAAAAGATTAATATCATAAATGTGAAAGACTTAAAATGCAGCAACAAGGTACCACGGAAAATAAGATCTGGAAAATTAATAAATGAGCCACTATTGAAACCACATGGGCTTTGTGATAAGTTTTGGAGACAAAGGTTGCATGATATGGCTTGACTAGGTAGAATATTAGCTGGACATAGAACTACTCCTTTGACACAATAATCTCGATCTCTTAACGATTCAGTTTCAAAAAACATGTTTCATGCATGAATCTAGAAACATGATGACTTTGCGTTAGAGATCTTCCTAGACAAACACTGGCTCTGTTTGGTTTCCGCATTTAAAGGAACATTTAGTAAGTTTAACTCGCGCGCATTGAATCATTAGAGTAATTAATCATCAAAACAGAAAAATGATTGTCTCTAAAGTGGGCTCTTCATTTTATTTTGGCCCAATGAAAGATAAATGGTTCCTCTTTGGGCCTACAACAATCTAGAGCCTAATTCTAAGTTACAAGTTTAACCTACAGAGAAAGCAAACAACATTCTTATCTTCTTTTGGTAACCGAAGCAAGACATATTTTGAAATGGCTTGTCTAAAGAACAACGTAAGTCCATGTACTAGGTATCGGTATAGACTTTGATTTTTGCCCAAGTATCTCAAAGCCAAAGATATATATCCTCTTCTCTGTTGTACATGTAGAGAAAGAACAACAATCAATCTATTTATACAACTTATTTTCGATCTATTCAATACATAAGTTATAAATCCCTTACAAATTAAACACATCATCATGACCAGGTTTGATCACTCTAGACACGTATTTGAAGAATCTCTATGCGAATCTGGAGATGCCATTTGCAATTTGTGTAAAAATAAGGTTTCTTTTGGTTCTAACGCATGTTATTGTCGTGGATGTAGATTCAATTTCCACAAGGATTGTCTCACGGTTTCTTATCCAAAGATTCATGAGCATACTCTAACATTCATTCGTAGAAAGATCTCCTTCCCTTGTGATGTTTGTGGGAAGGAGAGCGGCTATTATTACAAAAGAGGTATAAATATGTACGCATGTTTACAATGCGATTTCTATGTACACAGGGATTGTATCTACTTACCAAAGGCAATAAAAATCACACGTCACTCGCATCGCCTATCTCTCACTCTTGGTATTCCTAATGACATGTCCTGTAGAATTTGTCGGGGTAGAGTTTGGGGTGGTTATGGAGGGTATACATGTATTAGCAAGGCATGTGATTATGCTGTCCACTCGTATTGCGCCACAAAGAGCTATACGTGGGACGGAAAAGATGTGGAAGGGGAACCCGAAGAAGAGATTGCCTCCGAAGTTGATCTTGACGCGTTGGTGAATGTAGATGGTGGATCGGTACGCCATTTTAGCCATGTCCATGAACTAATGAGACTTGATCATATGGATGGTGAACAGTTATGTGAAGCATGCATCCGTCCGATTGAATCTGGTAATTTCTTGGGTTGCAGGCAATGCGACTTTGCTCTCCATGATGCATGTGCGAATCTTCCTCGGAGGATGGAAAGCGTGTTACATAAACATCCGCTTACTATAGATGTCGTGAATAATAAAGATGGGTTCTTCACTTGTTCAGTATGTGACCAGCACTCTTTCGGATTCATGTACAAGTGTTGCCAAGAAGATTGTGAGTTTAAAATAGACGTAAAATGTGCCTCATTTGTCGAGCCATTCACCCATAGTTTTCACCCTTATCCTTGGTACTTGAAAATAAAACAGATTGGTGAACCTCATTACAGATGTATGATGTGCAAACGGTATTCAAAGTTTGCAGCAAGAAGTGGCGTCTACAACATGGATTTCAGATGCTTGTATTTACCAAAACTGGTAAAATACAAGTATGACACTCATCTACTCCTTTTCGGACTTTTCTCATACAGGTCCACGGTGCTTCTTGATTGGTGGTGTGAGATCTGTGAGGAAGTTATTCATAGCTATAATTTTTTCTACACTTGCCTAGAGTGTGGCACCACTCTACATGTTGACTGCATCTTAGGGAAATATCCTTATTTGAGATCTGGCCATAAGATCAAAGTGGGTGGTTTAGAGGTGGAGATCGCTTCAAACAATGGTGTTTCTCGGCCGATTTGTCGTGTATGTCACCGTATTTGCCAAGACAAATTGGTTTTTACTAGTGGGAAAGATGTATGCTTCTGTTCTATAGATTGTATTCAGAGTTATTCTTCTACTACACTTGTAAAAAATCTTATCTAGCTCTGATTAAATGATGTCTTACGAAATGCAATGTCGTTGTAATAACGGAAATAAATAATGTAGTCCTTACAATTTCATACGTCGTTGTAATTAGGTACGTACAACAAAACCCGAAGGAAGAGATCAACACTAGATTTCATCCTAGACACTTTCTTGAAGAATCTCCAAACCCACATCGGGGTGAAGATTGTATTCTTTGTGGAAAAAGGTTTACTCTCGAGTCACACTTTGATTACTGTCGAAAATGTGAACTACTTTTTCACAAAGAGTGTGCCGCTACTTGGATGATGTTCTCCAAGCCCACAATAAATCCTACACGTGGATATGATGACTATCAAAGAGAGGTTCTTTACTTGTTCTGTATGTATCGATGCTGCCGAGAGAGTTTTGTATTTAAAATGGATGCAAGATGTGGTTCCATTGCGGAGCCATTAATTACCACGTAGCCCACCAAAATCCTCTTTCTCTGATTCAGAATTTTCATATCTGCTCGTTTTGCCACCAATTAATCTACAACCACTTGCGCAGCTTGTTACCAATGCTCCAACATGTATTTGGACTTGAAATGTGCAACTTTACCGGTGCTGGTAAAATGCAAGTACGACATTCATCCACTCATCTTAAGTTTTAGCCTAAGTTCTTACGATTCATCCCCATGGTATGAATTATCTTTGTCGTCTAAGTTGCCTTTATTGCCTTTGTGTTGATATGTGAAGTCAAAATAGACCAAGCATTAATTGTTGTTCTACATCTACTAAGTTGCAACACCACCATACATGTGGAATGCTAGGGAAGCATCCTTCTCTGAAACCTGGCCAAAATATCAAAGTGAAAGGTGCTGAGATACAGATTGCTTATAAATTATATTACTCTTTCTCGGACAAATGGTGTCTGTTTCTGTTCTATCAACTGTATCACATCTTCAACAAAAGCCATTGGAAATCTCATGTTGTCTGGATGATCCTCAGCATCAGATTAAGACTGCTTGCGCAGTATCCAATAAATAACTCTCCTTGTTTATGAAAAGCTTGTACTATATGAACAAAGATATAAATCAACTCCTACTACCATAATCGAATAGCTTTAAATCAAAATCCAAACAAAAATATAATCGAGGCCTATATCTTCATCTAACATAAGATATCATATATTTAAAAAACACAACTCAAAATCGCAATGTATAATGTAATATGGAGGAAATTAATGCAGAATTCAAAGTCTGCCTCTAAGGCAAAACAAGCGGACAACATGCTTTCATTTCAACTGACAACAAAACGTTCCTACAGAGCTTCAAGGCAGACCACTTACGTACAGAAGAACTCAATTCATTCTTCTAATAAGCTCGTTGATGAAGTTCTCACGGTTTCCAGCATCTCCACCTTCCACGTAATGGTTCCTCTTCTTCTTCATCCCTCCCAATGGTGCCTTGAGCTGGAATGGCCACAAAAAGTTGTTGGCCTCCTTGAAATGTGGTCCCACAGTCATGATCTCATGGATCAGATCTTCCACGCAGATAATGCCATGCTTCCCTAGCCCCTGGTCTACAAGGGAGTTGTCTGTCAAGGCAATCCTCTGGTGGTTAAGCTTTCCAAAACCCCGTTTGTAAATCAATTCCTTCACACTTTTTAAGTTCGGGTACCTAAGGAGAACAAAAGTAGCACATGGGTAAGAAGACTTAACAGGATCATATGGAAACTCTTTTTTAATTAAGGGAGAAGAGGGTACCCGTAGGTCACATAGGGTTCAACACGGCGAAGCATGTTAATTGTTGCCTTGTTGACCTTCAAGAACACACCATTGAAGATCTACAATAAAATATTCAAGTGTCAGATACAAATCCTTTTGATTTAAATGGTACATATTTCTCATCAATAAGATTATCACCTGTCTTAGACGCAAAAGCTGCAAAATCTTCTTTGTCTTTGGGTCAATGGCATTGATACTAATGAAAGAAAGACAGCGAAAACGTGTGAATAGCAGTTATAGAAGTAGCACCATCCTTAAACTTGGTAGATAGAATAACAAATTACCCTCGGATACGGATAATGAAAATCAGTTTTGCCTCTGGGTCGACATAAAATCCTCCTTTCAATTTCGCCTCACGCTTAAGCTGGATTAATTCCTTCTCCTGAATAAAACAAAGCAGCAGAAACTCACCATGAATTCACATTTCCCACATTCCTTAACTTGCCAAATAAACTTGTAAAAAATTTACCTTCTCTTCATACTCCTTTGAGTACTGCTTGGCCCGGTTAAAAATGAGCTTCCTCTTCTCAGCATTCTGCTTCTTGGCAGCCTCAAGCTCCTGTTTCTTGGCAAGTGCCCATTCTTCTTCCCTCTTCCTCTTCTTCAACACTGACTCAGGAACAACAGTCTTGGCTACTGCTTCAGTCATTTTCTGTTTATGACATAACAAAAGAACAAAACAGAGAATTTAACTAAAAGTGTCCTGGAGCCGGAACTTAAAAGCATACACAAGACTAAATGCTACAACTAGTACTTTACGCATATCTAATAATCCAAATTTTGCAATGATAGTCACTAATCACCATATAGAAGCTTAACTATGAATGGAAATGCGTTCTAAGAGCAGTTTTACAATCCTCACTCGAATCCTTTCACCAAAATGTTCTCTACGCCATAGATCCAGTGACTACATATTTTCCCTAAACCTAACCACGACCAAATATGCAGCGTTTCCGCCGCCTTAATCGGCGTTTGAATCGATTTATAAAACAAGACGAAAGACTAACCGGTGATCACGTACGTCGGCTCTAGATGGGAGAGGAGGCGGGGAGTGACAAATGCAAAACCAAAATCTTCTTTATAGTTCGACCCAACTGAGATAATTAGGGCTTCTTTATTATTTTTATTATTTCGCTTTTACCCCCATTAGATTTGTCATATCTTTTTTCTTACCCAGATGATTCAATTTGTATAATCAGACCCTACATTGTTTTATTGTCTCTCATTTTTGTATTTTTTGTTTGTTTCTTTTTTTTGTCTTTCATAATATTTTTGGTCATTTTTCAAAAAGATTTATACTTAACTTCTGCATATTTTTGAAAAGTAGTGTAACAGAGTGGTTACACATAATAATTTTAATTTTTTTTTGTAGTTAATAATTTGAGTGGTGATATATTTTTTTTTGAATTGATAGTGTATTTTATAGTTGTCTCTGTTTATAAAAATAAAAATATAAGAGAATATGTATTGATTAAAAAAATGTAAATTGATTAAAAAAAAAGGGACGTACATGTAATAAAGAAAGTTTGAGCGTAAAACAAACTTTGAAAGAATGTGGAGGCAAACATATGAAAAGAAAATAAAAAAAGATTGAAGAAAAACCCTAATGACCCGCTCCGTTCTAGACCATAAGATCCAAAACCAAAACCAGCTTTTACTCTCTTCTCCACTTTTTTCCGCGCCGCTTCTGATTTTCTTTCAAAACCGTCGTTAGCTCCGGTAAGCCTCTCGATGCCTAATCACTTCTCCTCCTCCTCCTTCTTATCTTTCGTCTAAACAAATTCAATTTTCGATTTTCGTTCCTGGTCCTCAAATTGATCTCAGATTTGTAATCTTGGTAGAATGTTCCTTGTAAGGATGGATTTATAGTATATGTATGTATGAGGTTCGTTGTATGACTGTTCTTGGTAGAACAAACTTGTGCTTTAGTGTTGACTAACCATATGTATGACTCTTCTGTGTTGCTGTTGATGTTAGAGAATAGTATCTACGATGCTCTCGGATGGCTTAGTTCTTGGTTTGATAGTGGAGTTAAATGTATATGTGGTCATTGGTTTCTATGGCTTAGAATTGGTGAACTCAAATTTGGTTTTAATATTGATGCTGCTGTGTTAGCTCGTTTTTGTAAGCATCCAAACATATATAGCACGTCTTCTAATTCTGTTTTGTTTGATTCAATGATAAAGTTATTGAAGCCTAGAAACAATGAGGGGAAGAAGCTACACTCCATCACCTCCAAGGGGAGGAGGATACGGGAGGAGGGGAAGAAGTCCTAGCCCACGGGGACGATATGGTGGGGGTGGAGGTGGAGGTGGAGGGGGAGGTCGTGACAGGGATCTCCCAACCAGTCTTTTGGTTCGCAACCTACGTCATGATTGCAGGTACTATACTTGACTGCTTGTATTTTTCTAGATTGTTCGTGTATGAAGTTTTATATTAAGATTTCTTTGTGATTGGTCTTATTTTTTTTCTCTGAACTGTTGGAGATATAGAATT
Source organism: Odontarrhena argentea (assembly GCA_900406245.1). Classification (NCBI taxonomy): domain Eukaryota; kingdom Viridiplantae; phylum Streptophyta; class Magnoliopsida; order Brassicales; family Brassicaceae; genus Odontarrhena; species Odontarrhena argentea. The sequence continues at coordinate 24,379 of OVAF01000299.1, read as the reverse complement.
TGTTCCTCTCTTTGTAACCTGTTCTCTTTTCTCCAGGCAAGAAGACCTCAGGAGGCCATTTGAGCAGTTTGGTCCTCTCAAGGACATCTACCTTCCGCGTGATTATTATACTGGGTGAGCATGCTCAGTAGACAAGACATTGATTCTGAGCACACAGGAATTATTTTACTTTTCCTTCAATTAGATTGTGTCTATCAATAATTTTCTTTTCGTTAGTTGATTTTTTTTTCTTTTGTGAATTCTTGTTTGTCTTCGTCTTCGGCTCATGAATTCTGAGATTCATTAGAATTTTCTAAAACGTCTTGATTTAGTACATCTTTTTTGCTTCTGTTTTCCGAAAATCAATTTTGGAGCTTTTAAACGTTTATTTCATTTGCACTTGGATTTTTAGTGTTAGTAAGTATAATACCCCTAAAACTTCTCTTCTAGTCGCTTTAGGGAAAGAAAACAGTGATATGTTCTATGTACAATCACACTTTGAGTGTGTTTATTGAAGTTGTTGAGGTTTAACAGTGAATCTAGAGAATTGAAGAGACCAATGAAGTAATTAGAGTTGTTTGGAAGATTTCCTAAATGGTAGTGAAGGTTGGACGGGAGTTGGGTTTGAATTCATTTTGAAGATATATCAAGTCTTGAAGAAGTCATCTTTTTACTGAAACTTGCAAGATTTGCAGGCAAGTGCTTGCTTTTTCATGTTTTCATGATGGCTTCTACTGCAGGAGATAGTAATGCCAACTTTTGTTCAAAAGGCTTCTTATTAAAGGAATACATCTTCCATGTTCACTTGTTTTTTATTCCTAGACTGATTTTTCCTTTTGGTCATTGGATTTGTTGCAGAGATCCACGGGGTTTTGGTTTCATTCAATATGTGGATCCAGCTGATGCTGCTGAGGCAAAACATCACATGGATGGCTATCTTCTTCTTGGTCGTGAGCTGACTGTCGTATTTGCAGAAGAAAACAGGAAGAAGCCAACTGAAATGAGAACAAGAGATCGAGGTGGAAGGTAAATTGAGATACTTTCTCCTTCGTAACTGACGCAAGAAAGCTTTTTAGTTTGTGTATAACCGTGAAGAGTTTACTTGAACTCAAGTTGTATGCTTTTCATGTTAGCAGGAGCAACAGGTTCAATGACAGAAGACGCTCTCCACCTCGCTACTCTCGATCTCCTCCCCCTCGTCGTGGTGGTAGAACGCGATCTCGTAGCCGCGACTATAATTCTCCACCCCCAAAAAGACATATGTCCAGGTAAACTAGATCTGCATGCCAGTGAATATCATACTGTCGTAAGTCGTTACAGTTTACACTTTCTACGATGAACTCATTAACCATTCTGACTATAAAGCTTTGTTTTGTGACAGGTCTGTCTCACCTCAGGATAGACGATTCGAGAAGGAGAGATCATACTCTCGCTCACCACCGCGTAATGGCTCAAGGGTTCGCAGTGGAAGTCCTGGGAGGGTGAAGAGTATCAGCAGGAGCCGGAGCCCAAGAAGGAACAGGAGTTACACGCCTGAACAAGGCAGGAGCCGCAGCCCAATCCCTAGGCAGAGCAGGAGCCGCAGTCCAATCCCTAGACAGAGCAGAAGCCGCAGTCCAATCCCTAGGCAGAGCAGAAGCCGCAGCCCAAACCCTCGTGGAGAACGTTCTCCAAGCCAGTGATTTTACACAGCATGTTATTTCTGTGCTCTCCAGTTGTGTTTGTTAGCTCTACGTTATGTGATATTTTTGTTGAAATTTCTTTGCTCAAGTCTTTGGTTTAACAAGTTTTAAGACAGATTTCTGCAGTGCTATTGTTGGATTATCGTGAATCTCGAATTAGCATGTGTTGTTTGCTACTATCCTAGTACTATCCAGCTATATTCTAATAGCTGTTCAGTACCATCTACAATTCAGCGCAAACGCATTATTAATCTTTCCTCGAACTGCATTATGAATCCATTATTTCATTTGGTATCAATTTTTTAACAGCTGTTGCTTTTTGTGTGTATTTGTTAACAGGAAGAGAGAGAGAGAGAGATGCAAGAAATTACAAAACTTAAAGAAGGAAGCCCAAAACCAATTAAACAAAGCTAACCCAATTGAGAGATGTTGTAGACGAACCAAGGAGTTAACAGCCAATTGAAAAAATTAGGTCGGCGAGACGACGTAGAGGTGGGGACATAACATACTAGTTTCACATTCAGAGTAATAATTAGACAACAAACGGACCGAGTAATGGATGCATAAGCCCCTCTCTTCAATCTTCATGGTTTCAGGGTTTCCGCATTTTCACTACTGGCCAGAACTGAAAGAAGCTTTGAGCGAGTGAGTATCGATTCTTCTTCTTCTTTCTGATTTTTATGGGTTCGATTTTGATAACCCCTAGGACTTTGTTTTAGGAGTTTATTATCAATGTTTCGTTTCACGATTTGAGTGATTCGGTAGCCAAAAGTATCTAGGACTAATGTTAAAAATACTAAACGTAAGAAAAAAACAAAAGAGACGACTTTAATGTTTACTTTTTGAGGACTCAAACTTGTCTTCTTAGAGAGGCAACGGAGTCAGATCTCCGGTGGACGGAACAAGGCGGATAGTATGGAACTAGGGATCGTATGGTTGGTTAGAGCCGCTTGGATCGCTTCTATACTTCCTATGCTACTTTTTTCGATACCCAGTTCCAAGCTCGGCTCCTTTCATCAACTCGTTTTGGGTTTTGCCAGCAGAGGCAAGATTCTTCAGTCTTCGTCTCAGGTTTCTTACTCATTCCCCTCTTCTTCTCTAATCCTCAGCTTTTATTCAGTTGTTGTAAGAATGGAAGCATTTGGAATTGGTTCGTGTAATCAGATCTTCTCAGTTTTGTTACTTTCCTTGTCTGCAAATCGGAGAAGCTTGCTACTTTTGGTTGCATTTGAAAACCGTTGCATTTTTGTTTGCCGAATGTTAAATTTAATCATCCTTTTGCTGTGAATTTGATTGAAAATGTTAGTATCCCAGTGAAAAAGTATGTCGAAACTCGGGTTTCAATCTCACATCTGTTACGTTTCGGTGTCTAGATATGGAACAGTTTGAGATATGTTATAGTAATTGGAAGTTTTTTTTTTTTGGCTGTGGATGCAGAAGTGGACAGTTCCTCAGAAGTTCTTTGCTCACTTTTATGTCTTTGGAGTAGCGTGGACGAGTCTTCTACTCGCTACGACTTGGATGTATGCTTGCAAAATGGCGCCTTTATCTTCCGAGGAGTTCCAGTTTTCTGACATTGCAAGCCACTTAACTGGAGGTTCCCATGTTCTCTCCTTTCATAAGTCCCATTTGACGCCTATGGAGCATCGGTTCGTGGTGTGGCGAGCAGTGTTTCTTCTTCTACTGATGGAGATTCAAGTTTTGAGACGCTTAATAGAGTCTTTCTATGTTTTCAAGTATAGCCCTTCTGCTCGACTGCACATTCTTGGGTATCTTGTAGGATTCTTGTAAGTTTCTCAATACTACTACTCAAACTCAACATCTCTACAGTTTGATTGGCTTTAATTCGTGTTTCTAGTTTCTATGCAACAGCGCCTTTATCACTCTGTGCCAATATCGTTCCTGAGGTAGCAAGATTCGCCGGAAATAGAGTGGCTGAGTTCATTGCTAAAGGAAAAGACCATACCCCACCCCTTGATTTTGATTTATTATTGTCAATAAGTCCTCTGTTGAATCTCGGCCTGTGCCAGTTGATTGGTGGAGCCATATTTTTATGGGGATGGATGCATCAGCGCCGCTGTCACGCTATTCTAGTAAGTTTTAACATTTAAATTTGGTCACTATATAAGTGTTTTAGATCCTGAGAAACACAAAATGTTAATGCAGGGATCGCTCCGGAAAGATCCAAGCCAAGCAAAGGAGTACATAATTCCGCATGGAGATTGGTTTGAGATCGTCTCTTCTCCGCATTACTTGGCAGAAATCGTAATAAGCTCCCCCTAGATAGATATCTTACAAAAAAATTGTCTCATCTTCTTCTTCTTCTCTACTGATATGATGCTCTGGAATTTAGGTGTTATACACAGGTTTGCTGATTGCAAGTGGAGGAACAGATATTACTATCTGGTTACTTTTAGCTTTCGTGGTAAGTTGCACTTTCTGATTTCCAAAATCACAAATGAAATGCTTTGTTTGGTTTCTGAGAAACTATAATCATGTCTGTTTTCTTTCCTTAATATTTACAGGTTGGGAATCTGACAATAGCGGCTGGTGAAACACACCAGTGGTACCTACGGAAGTTTGAGAATTATCCGCCTAACCGACATGCCATTTTACCGTATATATACTAAATGGTTGAGAGAAAGAATACAGTTTAACCAACCTTTGTACGTAACATTAATGTCCATGTTTATCTAAGTGCTAATTTATGAAGAAGATCAAAGACCTCTGATGCTATGGTGAGTTCTAATAGCCAAATGCTTCTCGTCTTTATATTATGTGTACCTATCAGTATCCGTCAATAGAAGAATCTCCTTTTCTCATCAACAAAATAGCATATATTCTTGAGTCTTTGCTGATTAGCTCCCTGATTTTATCAGAAACTTGTTTGCTTCTTGATTGAATATCTTTTGTCCATACATGTTTTAAGACAAATCTTTGAAGTGATGTTGATTATTCTTTGGTTCCATGGAGTATCTTGATTTGCGTCACCTTGCGCACTTTCCAGCTATTTTCTTCCATATTATTCTTCACAAAAGAAGTTCCTTTTTCGAAAATGCTAAAATACAATTAGTCAAATATCCAAGTCGTCGTATGATCTCATTAACGATTATGTTTTCCGCAAATTTTGTGACTTGCTTGACCCGACAAAAGTCTTGGTCGCTGCAAGTTTCAGTATTCCCAGTAGAGAACTTAGTTTGGATCTTAAATGCTCGGTGACGATGTCGGTAATTATTTCCTTCTTGTCTTTTCTGTAGAAATTTAAATAAATTATTTTCTTTTATTTTTCTAAAAAAATACTTATGGGGACCGAATTAAGAAAATAATTAGAGCATCCAAGAAAACATTTGGAAGTCATTGCATATGAAATTAGCAAACTCATGGAGTATATTATTTAAACAGAGAAAAATGAAAAATCGAAAGAACATGCAATGAGCATGGAAACTGTACTCAAACTGTTGTTTTCTTGTTTTGACATGATCAAAATATTTTATTCAAGAAGCCGTATGTATAGGTGTGAAGAATACAAAGTTTATTTTCTCTTATTTTATTAGACATCTCTAATTATATAATTAACATACTTGTTTATTAATTAAGTACTTTGAACTTTGGAAGCCTCACACCTTCCACACACACCCTTCTGGTTTCCCACGCATTAAAGTGGAAAGGTTGAAACCAAAGTTAACTCAGCACTTGAATCTCTTAATTTTTTTTTCATTTTTTTTTTCCTCCAATTTTGAAAATTATTTTCGCCGAAAGAAAAGAGAAAAAAAAAAAAAAAGTCTTTACTTTTCATTACACTACAAACATCTATCTGAACCTGTTCTGTCTCAACAGCAAAACCTTGAGCTTTCCTTTCTCTGTGATCTGAATCATCACTGAGTGAATCTGAAAGTGGGCAAGCTCAAAATTAGGTAATTTACTAAATAAATTCTTGATTTTTATTTTGCATCTGGGTGTGCTTGATTATTTGATTATGGTCACATTGTTGTGTCAAAATCAGCTTTGTTTTTCTCATTTGCATCTTCCACATTCTTCTTCTTTGCTCTGCAAATCCTGTTATCTTCAGAGAGCATGTTCTGAAAGTACGAAACGACAAAAAGTAAAGATAAGAGTTTGGCTTTTCGAATGCTCGATGAGTTACTATTTGTTTACTGTTTTAGCTCGTTCTGTTCTCAGAACATTTGATTAGTTTCTAGAGTCTAGACCCCATTCATTTACTTTTGTCGGAAATAAAAATCCTCACTTCATATCTAAAGCTGTGTACTTTGATTTTAGGGTTCTTACCATATTTGACAAATTCCAGTTTTAGTGCTTTAATTTGCTGAATTTAAGAGTGAGGAATCTACAATCCATTTCTTTGTTTTGGGTTTGAGATTGATGTTACATTTATTAGCATATGACTCAAATTTGAATCTTTCTGTAGGTTCAAAGGTTCCAATGCTGCTTCCAAGATGTTTTGCAGTGCTCCTAATCTCAATTCTTGCGTGTGCAAACGGTAATTTCATCGAATCACAGTGTTTTTCTAAATTCTTATTTTTGTTTTCGGTGAAGTTTCAAGACTCTGAATCTGTTAAATTTTGATTTGTTTTATGCAGCTGCTTTCATCGGTGTTAACATCGGGACGGATCTTACCGACATGCCATCGCCAGCAGACATTGTAACACTTCTCAAATCGCGGGAAATCACACATGTTCGTCTCTATGATGCTAATAGCCATATGCTTAAAGCATTTGCCAACACCAGTATTGAAGTAATGGTTGGTGTCACCAATGGAGAAATCCTCAGAATCGGACGGTTTCCTTCAGCAGCAGCGTATTGGGTTAACAAGAATGTAGCTGCTTATATTCCCGGGACTAACATAACCGCCATTGCTGTTGGTAGTGAAGTTCTCACCACAACTCCTCATGTGGCGCCTATTCTTGCCTCGGCTCTCAACAACATTCACAAGGCTCTTGTGGCTTCTAATCTCAACTTTCAAGTCAAAGTTTCGAGCCCGATGTCTATGGATATAATGCCTAAACCGTTTCCTCCGTCTACATCGACTTTTAGTCCCTCGTGGAACACAACGGTTCACCAGCTTCTCCAGTTTTTGAAGAATACTGGTTCTTTTTTCATGTTGAATGCGTATCCTTACTACGGTTACACTACTGCTAACGGGATTTTTCCGCTGGATTACGCGTTGTTCAAGCCGCTTTCTCCCGTGAAGCAGATAGTTGATCCCAATACGCTTTTACATTACAACAGTATGTTTGATGCAATGGTTGATGCTGCTTACTACTCCATGGATGCGTTGAATTTCTCCACGATTCCAGTTGTTGTCACGGAAACTGGCTGGCCTACATTTGGCGGAAGTGATGAAACGGCTGCAACCGTTGGTAATGCAGAGACATTCAACGGCAACTTGATCAAACGTGTTTTGAACAATTCAGGTCCTCCTAGTCGACCAGACATGCCGATAAACACATACATCTACGAGCTTTACAACGAAGACAAGCGGTCTGGACCAGTCTCTGAGAAAAACTGGGGGATAGTGTTTCCAAATGGGACATCCGCTTATCCTCTTAGCTTGAGCAGTGGCTCTGAACCCGCAACTGCAAACGGTTCAACGTTGTTCTGCGTGGCTAAAGCGGATGCAGACGATGATAAGTTAGAGGACGCTTTGAATTGGGCGTGTGGTCAAGGCCGAGCTAACTGCGCTGCAATTCAACCTGGCCAACCGTGCTATCTCCCGAACGATATCAAGAGCCATGCTTCTTTTGCTTTCAATGACTATTACCAAAAGATGAAATCTGCAGGTGGAACTTGTGACTTTGATGGTTCAGCCATTGCTACAGCTAGAGATCCGAGTAAGTTTCTCAAATTGTTATAATCCTATATGCTTAAGTGTTGTTTCCATTGCGTAAATCTCAAATCCGGATACTTGTTCGTTTTGCAGGCTATAGAACATGTGCATATACTGGAAGGTAAACAATCCAAATTTTCATGTCTTTATTCAGTTTTTAAACATTTTGAAAAACAAGATCTTTTCTAAACTCTTTGGGGATCATTTTTCATCTTACATTTCAGCGCAAACGCAACCAACTTTCCTCCCACTGCATTAGGACCGGTTAGTCCATTAGGAGGAAATGCAAACGCACTCATCATCTCCATCTACCAACTTCCCTTCTTGGCACCATTAGCTCTCACTCTACCACTACTGTTACTCCAGCCTGACCGCCTTTGGTAGAACTGAGACGCAGTTTTGTAGTAACCGGAGAAATCTACCCGCGGCTAGGCTTTTGCCAGTTACCGGTATTGAGTGTTTTTACTTTGGTCTAGTGTTGTAACTTTGTAAGTGTAGCTAGAGAGAGAGGTCACAAGTTCTCAATTCTTTTTGTTTTGATCTTTGAACAAAAAAATCTTGAAATTAGAGTGAATCATAATTTTCATATTCAGATATATGAATCATTGTCTTGTATTTATTGAGAATCATCATGAAGAATTTCCGTTTTTGCTGTTATGCAATAATAATAATTTGATATTGGAGAATACTAATTTCCTCTGTAATATGTTGTTGTAATTGTAAGAACTATGGAATTTGAATAAATTATAATCATATATCTAAATTATTAAGGATTCACGTGGTCATAACATGATCAAATGCCAACTTATGTGAATATAAAAATTCCAAACACTAGAAAATTTCAAATTATTAAAATAAAATTATTTATATTGTAAAAAAAAAAAAATGATTACAAAATTATTGAAGTAGAGCAAAATATTTTACAAGATAAAAAAGTTACAAAATGGTTTATCTCTTTGTTCTTTTGTTATATCCTCCACGTCAGCAATTAATTTATTTAATCGAATCAACACTCAAAAACGCAGCGTTTCGAGTACATTTCTCCGATGGAGGTGCGAGCGAAAAGCTCAAGTGGTGAAATTGGATAAGCAGAGTAGGGACAGCGACAACGACGACGACGATCGATGATGACGACACCTGGAGGAAGCGGGAGGTTTAAGCCATTACCGACGGCGATGTACGCCGGATACTCAGGAACGGCGTCGTCTTGGGTAGCGAAGACTTCGGTATCAGCTTCAGGGAAGAGGATACAGAGAGAGATGGCTGAGCTTAACGTTGATCCGCCTCTTGATTGTTCTGCTGGACCTAAAGGAGATAATCTTTACCATTGGATCGCTACCATTATTGGTCCTTCTGGTTAGTCTCTACAAGATTCGATTGGGAATTGTTAGGTTTCAAGTTTTGAATTTGGGTTTTGATTTTTGCAGGAACTGCTTATGAAGGAGGGATCTTTTTTCTGGATTTGATTTTTCCTTCTGATTATCCGTTTAAACCACCTAAGGTATGATGATTGTGGATTCTGTGGTGGGTTTTTGAGGGAAATTAGCTAACTTTGTGATGGGTTCTCTCGGGAACTTCAAAATTTGGGAGCTTTGCTGATTTAGAGTTTAGGAGTTTTAGTTACAAAGTTTGTGTTGCTAGCTTAATGAGTACTCAGCTTTAACATCTCTGTTGCTCTTTAGATTGAGGCTTGTACTGTGTTGCATTTTTGAATCAGAGATCATTTCCAGTTTCGATGTCTGGTGTGTTATGTTGAGGAGAGACGTAGTTTTAATTCTTGAACTGAAGTTATGTAGGATATACATTTTTAGCAAATCCTTTGAGCTTTAGCTTGCACTTTTGCTACATTAGTAGTTTTAGTTGCTTTCGTTTTTTCTTCGAGTCTTTTGGTCAAGAGGTTGAGGATTTGCAGGTGGTGTTCAAGACGCGGATATATCATTGTAATGTTGATACTGCGGGGAATTTAGGTGTGGAGATTCTTAGAGATAGTTGGAGTCCAGCTCTTACAATAACAAAAGTCTTACAAGCCATCAGAACCATCTTCTTTAAACCTGAACCTTGTAAGTGTCTACGCTACTCTCTTGCATCAAGATCAGACATTTTCAAGTTCTTAGAAAGTCTCTACCATACAGTCTTTTACTCTTCTTTTGTTACCAGATAATCCAGTTCTACCAGTGATTGCTCGGCTTTACTTGTCGGATAGAGCAAAGCATGACGAGGTAGCAAAAGAATGGACATTGCGATTTGCTAAGTGAACAAGACTAATTTCGATACACAACAAATTATGATTGTACACTTGTTTGGTCAATGTTTCATTAATACATCCATCAAAGTGGAACCACAATGTTAGACGATGACCAAGAAAATTTGTTTGTTCAGAGAATAGGCAACAACATTTGTGAGGTAGGACCTATCTTCAATAACTCCAATTTATTGAAGTTTATACAGTTTAGGATCAAATCTTTTCTCTGCCAACTCAAGAGCCAAAACACCATATCTGGTGTGAATTTAAGTGTTGAATTGTCTCTCTTAAAAAGATCTTTTGGTTTTTCAACAATGTGATAATTAAAAAGAACCTTGGACAATGGAGATAACTTGTGGAGAGAAAAAGAGAGACGTTGTAGATGAGATCATTAAACTCAAAGAGTATTAGTTGGTACCTAACAAATTCTACAATCTTTATGATTTGATTATCTCTAAAAAGCAATAAGATCAAACTTTCCATTGAAGACACAAATGAGAGACCAAATCTACCGGTCAATCTTTAACCTAATTCAGCCTTACATAATTATGACAAATCTCCAACACATGTCCATAGATTAATCATATATATAAAGAGAATAGGAACATTCAACAAAAAAATGTTCAGAAACAGCAGAATGTGTTCGAGCCTCTGCCACCATTATCTTCTTATCGGTACGCTTAGTTTCACTTCACTCTTCATCGAGTATAATTTATTCATTACATTTACATGTGTGTATATATATGCAGATGAATCATGAATGCATCTATGTATGTGCACAGTTTATCTATAGTTAATATTCTTCTTGGTTCTGATATATATTTCTCTTGAATCTTCTAGTCACAATTCACACGTTTTGTTGTTTTTGCTTTGGTACACAACAAGAGAAAAATCTAGTATCCAATACCCAATGTTGTGAAAAATTTATATATACATGTCTTTCAAAATTTGTAAATCACATAGTTATATTTTTTATAAGAACGTTTTATAGAAATTTGGTTGCACCAGATAATTTTGCTGCTGGTGATGTGAACCGAAGGGTCAAACAGAAGGTTAGGTCGGAGCAGCATACTCACATATGCCAAAGTTCGTTTAACTCAACTTATGTTAAAATGTCAATCCATCCAACGGTTCTTAATGGAGACGATGGTACATTTTTAAGCTTGGTCTATAATCTAATTTTGTAATTAAGCTTTTAACAAACGCCACTTTTGCTCACCTTCAATTGTTTAAGCCCATCTTTGCTTTTGCAGTGTGGCGTAATTGTGGAGACATGTAAATTAAAGGGTCGATGTGAAAAATGAATGGTGTTGTTTTTGGAAGTAACAAGGGGACTAGTCTTCAACAACATTGTTATGTAAGTAACTAAGTCTGAGAATAAGGCTGTGGTTAACATTTCATTAAGTTATAAACTTTTAATTGGTCTCAAAATATGTATATACATGTGATAATACTAGGCAGACATTTTTGTAAGAACTTTGATAAGGTAATAGCTTAGTTGACAAACTTTTCAACTTATTATTATTTACGTACCCCATATATATATCTCTATTCATTTATACATGTCACATTTCATACTTGTGAACAGAATTACATGAAAAATGGATATAATTCTTGATTATCTTTCTAGTTGTAACGATGGAGAATAGACTACGTTATCAGCATTCATATTACAAAATATTAGGCTACATATATCACATATATATGTTGTACGAACTTTATTAGAAAACTTTTACAATAGCTAAGATTTTTTTTTTTTTTTTTTTTGTTATATCTAACTTATTTATTCACATTATGCATGATAGGATTAGGATACACGATCGGCGGACAAAGGAGAAATCATTCTTTCATATATATATTAAAACGTTTGTGCAATCGATCACACACATACACACATATGTGATTATATAATCACACAAGTCACCACAAAACAACTTAACTAGCACACATATATACCAACCTCTTAAATCTCATGAGTAGCCACTTCTCGAAGCATGGTAGATATATAGAAGCATCAAGATCGATCAGTTACATATCTTCTGGTCTCTTGCCATGCCCAAAGCTCGAGGATGTTCCAACAATGTCATCCGTAAAATTATGGAGCTGCAACGGTTGGGATATTGGAATAGTATTACCAATAGGATCTTCATCGTTGATAAGTGAATTCAGAAACAAGGAGAACTTGTCGTCATAACAGAAACCAAACTCTTCATCGTTTTCTTCAATACCAAAGACATTGATACTGATCTTCTTGCTATCTCCATCTCGAACTCTAACCGTGGTATCATCAGTGTGAGGGCTAGAATTAGTCTCTCGAGGGTTTTGTCCACCGGAAAGTTCTTCTTCTTGTCTATGGACGTTGTTATCATCAAGAGGCTTGTGGGTTTGAGGATCAATTCCTTGCTTTATAAGTTTTTTACGAAGATGAGTGTTCCAATAGTTCTTGATCTCGTTATCCGTCCTTCCTGGTATCCTTCCCGCGATCAAAGACCACCTACATCACACAAAAGAATTAATTTGTGAACTATATCTTAGCGACTAATTAAACTTGCAAAACAACACGCGCGGTATGATATCATCTCTTTAATTAGTTTTATTGTTCTTTGTGATCACTGTCAAATTCTACTATGTGTGTATTGTTATGCATCTTCAAGTGTCTACGCAACTCTTGCTCAAATTAATATACAAAGATGCTCAAAAACAAAACAAAACTATGATCAAGAACTAGAATCTTGTTGGCTTATAGTAAAAAAGAAAACCCTAGCTAGTTTATGCGCGTATATATATACAGACTAAGATCTCTCTATGTATATGTATTGTTGGATTAACATATGAGAAAAAAAAATATTAATATCTTGTAAATCTGTTTGATTACTATATAGAGATGTACGAACCGGTTACCAAGGAGGCGGTGAAGGCGAAGGATGAGATCTTCCTCATCAGAAGTGATACCACCGCGTTTAACCGAGGGGCGGAGATAGTTCATCCACCGTAGACGACAGCTCTTACCACATCGGAGTAAACCAGCTCTTTTAGGAAGCGATCTCCACCTTCCTTCACCTTCTTTCTTAATAAAGCTCACAAGAATCTCATCTTCCTCCACAGTCCATGGTCCTCTCTTCATCCCCATCTTCATGCAACACGGCGTCGTTTTCTTCTGTCTCTTCTCGTTCATGTTTCAAGAAGAAGCAGATCTCTCTAGGGTTTTTTTTTTCTTGATGATGATCTCTCTCTATTGTGACTTCTTGGATTGGTTAGAATTGTTTTCTCATTGTTCTCTCTTCTTTAGTCCTAGTGATGTTGCCAATGAACCTACCGAGTTTGTGCTCACGCGTTGGTTTTAAAGTTTGGTTAGCACGCGCTATGGTGTTTTCATTTTGTTACTAATTCTATCTGCATGGATTTTAGTTGCTGATTATTTGTTTTTAACTGAAAAGGCTATGAGTTTAAATTAAAAATTTTATTGGCTAAAATTTTTTTTGACACTTGAATTCACTATGGGATTATTATTTTTATAGTGACCACTTGTAACACATGCATATATATATTTCTCCGAATTTTAATTTCAATGTTTTTTTTTGTAAATACTATTTTAGCGACCATAAAATTCCGTTAATCCTATTTTCTAATGATTTTTTTTCTATCTTTATTTATCATTTTGTATGAACATGTGGTAATGTGATTCACATGTTTAATTCATATAAACAAAATTTTTATTTTTGATGGATGAGATTTTTTCAGTTTTTTCATTCATATGTGGTTCTAAGCGTAAACAGAATGATCGGAATACTAAATGAATCTAATCAACATTTTTTGAATATGTATTTAAAAAGACAACATTGTTAGAGTAGAACTTTAAACCAAACGGTAACCAGAAATCTTAGAGAATTTGTGTGATAAAAAGAATTCTTCAAGAGAATCAAAATACATAATTTAACTAAATAAAAAAAAACGTTTCCTATGATATATTTGTTTATTTACATAAATAAATAAATATTTCAATATTTGCCACATGAAATTTTTTGATTGTTATAATTTTTGTTAACCATGTATTACAATTTTATACATCTTTTCATTTATTTAAACCAAAAGTTTTAATCCTAAATTTGTTGCATGATATTTGTTTTGTTTTTCTTTAAAACTTTTTCATTATGGATAACTGTGACAAGATTTAATTAGAGATAATGTTTAAATTAAAGATAATTTCTCCATAAAATTCACGATTTGATAGACGGTAAAGATTTGCTCATTTTCATTTCCGTCAGTGAAAAAAATATTTATTTCTATTTTTCTGCATATTTTTTCATTTTTGAATTCCACGTGATACATACATTCCTCCATACAAAGTGTAAATTTTTTCTAGAGATAACGTTATATGTAAGATAAGTTTTCGTAAACTTGAAATTTGATTGATCATAAATATTCTCATTTCCACCAATAAACACTTTTAAAACCAAAATGTGTTATTGTTGATAATTTACATTAATATATACTAACCACCTAGATTTTAAAATAATTAATTACAAAATGACACCAATAAACAGAAACATTTAATATTAGACCAACTTTTTAAAAATGATAAAATTTGGTAATTAAACAAAAAGGCAGATATCTAACAAATCAGGAAACATAGGGGTGAAATCATAAAGAAAAAGAAAGTACGGGTCCCTTTATAAATAATGAAAAAACTGGCCCATGAAGAATTAACATAAATATCACTTTCGCTAATACAGTTTCTGTCAAATTTTCCAACTCAAAAGTTGTTTTTTCTCTTCATTTTATTAAATTTGTCATATTTTCACTACTGTCTTAGGTCTGGCATCTCAAAATCTTTCAACTTTGTGTCAAAACCCTTCAAATTCACGAAATTAAGCCCTTTTCTCTGTGAAATTCCAGCCGTAGATGGATTCTTGAGCAAATTGTGGTGAAGGAGAAGAGATGGCGCGGCAAATGACGTCATCTCAGTTCCATAAATCAAAGACTCTTGACAACAAATATGTAAGCATTTCTACTTCTTCCACAGTTTCTGGGTTTTGGGTTTTAAGATTTTAGCTCTAGCTATTTCTTTTTATTGATTCAAGCTTAAAGTCCAGTGCTTTGATATGGTTAATTCTTGTGAGAGTAGATGCTGGGAGATGAAATTGGGAAAGGAGCTTATGGAAGAGTGTATAAAGGATTAGACTTGGAGAATGGAGACTTTGTGGCTATTAAACAAGTCTCTTTGGAGAATATTGTTCAAGAGGATCTCAACACTATAATGGTTTGTTACTTTTATTATATTCTTTGTCTTAGTGGATTAAATATGGTCTTGACTTGAATCTTTGGTGGTGTTACATGTGGATTGTCTCCGGAAATTGAATCGCGTTCCTCAGCAAGAAATTGATCTGTTAAAGGTAGATTCTTTCTTTCTTATCATTCTTTAGATTTCATATTTTCTGGGTCTGGTATAGGCATATGTGTTTTGTTCTGTTCCACGTAGAGCTTAACCCTATTTTCTAATATTTTCGGACATTTTACAAAGTTAAGGTCCTGATGCTAAGTCTCAGTGAGTCAAATCAGTCACCTTCCGAATTTTAGCTACTTCTTATTAATGGTTATGGTTGTTGTTTTCTCTATGTTTTCTAAGATGATATTTTATTGCAGAACTTGAACCATAAAAACATTGTGAAGTATCTTGGCTCGTCAAAGACGAAGACTCACCTTCACATTATTTTGGAGTGAGTAATTTTTTTTTTCTTGTGTTTGTTTTGGTTCACGATGAACTCTGGTCTGGAAACTCAAGTTTAATAATGTGTTTGCAGGTATGTTGAGAATGGCTCTCTTGCAAATATTATTAAACCAAATAAGTTTGGACCTTTCCCAGAATCGTTGGTGGCTGTTTACATTGCTCAGGTCTGTATATATCTTTCTGGTTTAGCAAGTTTCTTTATGTATTGTGTACTAACTAGTGAATACAGGTCTTGGAAGGTTTGGTATATCTGCATGAGCAGGGTGTCATACACCGTGATATCAAGGGTGCAAATATTTTGACGACAAAGGAGGTGTGTTTTGTGTACCTTATTGGTTTTAATTAGTTATTCTCAGGCCTGTATTCAGTCTGTTTTTGTGTCAAATCTGTTGTATTTTAAGATGCATAATGTTCTTCGAGGCTATCCTTTCTTAAAATATACTCGACTGTCTCACTCTTCAGGGTCTTGTTAAGCTTGCTGACTTTGGAGTGGCAACTAAACTAAACGAGGCTGACGTTAACACTCATTCAGTGGTCGGAACTCCTTACTGGATGGCTCCTGAGGTACACCTGATGAGATATATCTACTTTCCATCATCATGTTCTGTATTGCTTACTTCATATGAAATATTCAAAAATAGACTTTATTGTTGTTTTGACAGGTGCTTATTGTTTTCTCTGTTAGAGAATTTTTATCTGATTGTGTTTGTGTCAATATACCCAACTTCTGTTTCAGGTTATTGAGATGTCGGGAGTTTGTGCTGCTTCTGACATTTGGAGTGTTGGATGCACTGTTATAGAACTTTTGACGTGTGTACCTCCTTACTATGATCTGCAGCCCATGCCAGCCCTCTTTCGTATTGTTCAGGTTTTGACAACATTTTATGAGTTAACTTTTTGTCAATAAAATTTAGGTGTCTCTTTGTTCCCTTCTTATTCTTTCTTTTATCCTGAAAAAGTGCAAAAGCTGTTAGCAAGTGACAAACTAATACTTTTTTTTTTTCGTTTTAGGATGATAACCCTCCTATTCCCGATAGTCTTTCTCCAGATATTACAGACTTCCTACGACAATGCTTCAAGAAGGTATATTGTTGGAACAATGTTTAATCATTCCAACTTCCTTTGGACCGGAACCTATACATTTCTGATGTTATCTAGTATGTACATCTGATATGTATGTTGGTCATAACAGGATTCCAGGCAGAGGCCTGATGCAAAAACACTGCTCTCTCACCCTTGGATACGGAATTCTAGACGAGCATTGCAATCATCACTTCGGCATAGTGGAACCATCAAGTTAGAACCTGTGTAGTTTAACTTTATAATTAGAAAGAATATTTTGTCTCATCCTAGGGAACAGTAGTGTTCTTTGCTTCCACCAAACTAAACTGTTATGTGTCCTTGGGTATGTCACCCTGTACAGATATATGAAGGATGCCGCTTCAAGTTCAGGGAACAATGATGAAGGTAGTCAAGACGTAGCTGAAAGTCTTTCAGCAGAAAAAGTAGGGATGTCAAAAACTGTAAGATTCTTCAGCTCTATTTTACCATCAATCGATCTTTTAAAGATGCAGATAAAGAAATCTGGAGATGAACTTTGTTAAAGCTACTGATGCAGTCCATATTTTTTTTCCCAGAACTCGAAAAGCAAATTACCTTTGGTAGGGGTGGGCAGTTTTAGGGCCGAGGGAGATCAGTCTACTCCCAGTGATATTGGCGAAGAAAGAACAGATAATTCAGAAGATGAACTTATGTCAGATCAAGTTCCAACATTTTCAATCCATGGGAAATCTCCTCTTCAATCTGGTACGTCCGGTATTTCTTTGGAAGCAAAGGAGAAATCACAAGATGTATCAGAGTTTCATGGGAAATCTGAACATAATGAGATACCTAGAGATCCTGAAACTGAAGCTTCTGATGCTAGAAAAAACACTTTAGCAACAAAGCAGGTTGGAAAAGAAGGTTCCATCCAAGTGGACAACACATCAGATAGTTTAAGCCAAAAAGATGAAGATCGTGGGCTACGAAAGGTCAGTTGTGTATTACGTATCCTAGCATTTTATTAGATAAACTCTTCAATCGCGATGGTGTATTGTGCTTTTTGTGTCGAGTTAATTGATTAAAACAAAATAGTTTGTTAGGTTGTACTGTGTTATAATCTTTTGTTAGCGACTTCAAGACTTCCATAAATAGAGACAGGTTTTTCTTGTGTCGGGCCTTGCTCTTGTTTTTTTTTCTTTCCAAAATTAGGGCAATACTTTTGCCTGCTTTGTTGAATGATGTGTTCAGACTGAGTACTCTATTTCAAGAAAATTGATTTATTTGATTGATGGCTGCCTCATACTGATGTTAAGACTTGCAAACTGACTAGATTTGTTTTGCGTTTTTATTTATATTTTAAAGGCCTTGAAGACAACATCTAATGTTGGTGGAAATGAACTTACGAGGTTCAGTGATCCTCCGGGGGATGCGTGCTTGCACGACTTGTTTCCTCCACTGGAAAAAGTTCCGGAGGAGGGTAAACCAAATGAATCCTCAACATCGATGGCCACATCACATGTCAACCAGGGGGATTCTCCTGTGGCAGATGGTGGGAAGAATGACCTGGCAACGAAATTGAGGGCTACAATCGCTCAGAAGCAAATGGAGGGTGAAATAGGGCAGTCAAATGATGGTGGTGATCTTTTTCGCTTAATGATGGGTGTTTTGAAAGATGATGTTATTGATATTGATGGCTTGGTATGCTTTGTCTCAAGTATGAAGGTTTGATAATTCAAGTAGGACGCTGTTAACTTATTTTATATCTTGTTTGCCAGGTATTTGATGAAAAAGTTCCTGCAGAGAATCTTTTTCCTCTTCAGGTAATATACAAATTTTATATCCTGCCCTTTTTTCAAATTTTCAGCAATTCATATTATACTAATGTTACTTGGCTGTCTCTCTTCATGCTTTGAGAATGATATTTGCGTATTAATTGTTGAAAAGGGAAATGTTGCTTCTCAACTCGGCTTTTAGCTTTTTCCATTCTTTAAGGACACCAAATCTTAGTAGTTATTGGTTAAGTTTTTGTAGGCAGTTGAGTTCGGCAGATTGGTCAGCTCCTTAAGGCCGGATGAATCAGAAGATGCAATAGTATCTTCCTGTCTGAAACTTGTTGCCATGTTCCGTCAGAGAATTGAGCAGAAAGCAGTATTTGTGACACAACACGGTTTCCTCCCTCTAATGGATCTACTCGATATTCCTAAATCTCGAGTATGTTGTTTGTAATCAAGCAGGATCCTTGTTGTCCTTCATCAGCAGTAATTGTTAGTTCGATGTGAATACTGTTAGGCTTATGTTTGTGAATCTTTTTGGGTGTTTTCAGGTAATATGTGCTGTGCTCCAGCTGATAAATGAAATAATTAAAGATAACACTGACTTCCAGGAAAATGCTTGCCTTGTTGGTCTCGTAAGTATTATCTTCCAATTGATTACTGTCTCCATCTTCTATTCCAAATTTTTAAACATTCATATGGACAGCTAACACCAGCTTGAGAAAATTGTATATAGTTTATCCTTGATGTCCTTAACCCATCACTTAAGTTCTCATGATGTTCTCAAATAGTCGTATAAATTTTTTATGTCGCCAAAAATCTGTGGAAATTGATTATTCCAAGTAAAATGGCAGATTCCTGTGGTAATGAGTTTCGCTGGTCCTGAGAGGGATCGGTCTCGAGAAATTCGTAAGGAAGCAGCGTTCTTCTTGCAGCAGCTTTGTCAATCGAGGTTACTAGTCATAGTCATCAAATATTTATTACTTCCTTTCTTCTTTATTTCTCTAAGTCATATAGTTGATTTGTAACTTTTTACAGCCCCTTAACTCTGCAAATGTTCATAGCTTGCCGTGGAATACCAGTTTTGGTGGGATTTCTTGAACCAGATTATGCCAAATACAGGTTAGTACACTTCTCCGTCTTCTTATGGTGTCTGGACTAGTTTCAATATATTAAGTGTACAAATTAATCCATCGCCCCAAGGACTTGTATATTTTCCCTACTCAGTGATACCTAAGTTTATTAAAAGTCCTTGCAACATCGAATTTTGTATTTGATTCTCCCGCCTAATTTGTAGCCTATGCTTGTTTGATTGGAAAAGGCGGATACATTGCTCAGAGCTGTGACCATTTTCTTAATTTAACTCGTTTCTATAATCAATTTTGGTTCTTTTTCGCTTTGTTATGTGCTACTACATTCTACTGATTTGAGCTTTTCTGTCCAGGGAGATGGTTCACTTAGCTATTGATGGGATGTGGCAAGTATTCAAACTCAAAAGATCCACCCCGAGAAATGATTTCTGCCGTATAGCTGCAAAGAATGGAATTCTTCTTAGGCTAATCAACACTCTTTATAGCTTGAATGAGGCGACCCGACTGGCTTCTATATCAGGGGCGCCACTGAATGTGGATTGTCAAGCTCCACGAGCGCGCTCTGGTCAGCTTGACCCTAACCATCCTACTTTGAATCAGCATGAGACTTCAGTCAGTGTGATTGATCAGCCTGGTGCATTAAAAATAATGCATGGGGTTGGTGAAGATCCTTCGCATGCGTCAACTTCAGATTCTCAAAGATCAGATGTCCATCAACCAGATGCCTTACACCCAGATGGTGATAAGAGATTAAGCAATGTTGCACCTGATGCCTCAACGTCAGGCACAGATGATGGTAGACAACAGCATAGGACATCTCTCTCGGCCAACAGGACATCGACAGATAAGCTTCAGAAATTGGCGGAAGGTGCTTCTAATGGTTTTCCTGTTGCTCAGCCAGAACAAGTTCGACCTCTGCTTAGCTTGTTGGAGAAAGAACCCCCCTCAAGACATTATTCTGGTCAACTGGATTATGTAAAGCATATCACCGGCATAGAGAGACATGAAAGCAGGCTTCCTCTTTTGCACGGATCAAATGAAAAGAAAGCCAATGGAGATCTAGAATTTCTGATGGCTGAATTTGCAGGTAAGTTGTAAAGTTTTATATATAAAGCAAGATATTCATATTGTAGGCACATATCTGATTTTTTCTTTGCACCTACTTCAGAGGTCGCTGGACGTGGAAAGGAAAATGGAAATCTTGATACTACAGCTAGATATCCCAGTAAAACGATGACAAAGAAGGTTGTGGCTATTGACGGAGCTGCTTCTACGTCTGGGATTGCATCTCAGACAGCATCTGGCGTACTATCAGGTTCAGGTGTTCTAAATGCTAGACCTGGAAGTGCCACGTCATCTGGTTTGCTTGCCCATATGGTCTCTACGCTGAGTGCAGATGTGGCAAGGGAATACTTGGAGAAAGTGGCTGATCTGCTTCTTGAATTTGCTCGAGCTGATACGACTGTAAAATCATACATGTGCAGCCAGAGCTTACTCAGTCGTCTTTTCCAGATGTTCAATCGTGTAGAACCTCCTATCTTATTGAAGGTATTTAAAAAGTAGTTTGTAGCGTAGAATAAGCTATGTGGTTTAGAGAATCTTCAGATCACATGCTCACAATGCCTTCCATTTCTGTAGATACTGGAGTGCACCAATCATTTATCCACTGATCCAAATTGCTTGGAGAATCTTCAGCGTGCAGATGCAATTAAGTATTTGATCCCCAACCTTGAGCTTAAGGATGGGCATCTTGTATATCAAATTCATCATGAGGTTACTTCTTGACTTTCACTGTTTGGTTACAACTGGTTTTGTCCAGTATGTTACTAAAACCGTTATTAAAAGACTGAAATTTGGTTTTTAATTACTTTACAAATTACGCAGGTGCTTAGTGCGCTATTCAATCTGTGCAAGATAAACAAGAGGAGACAGGAACAAGCAGCTGAAAACGGAATAATTCCGCACCTCATGCTCTTCATCATGTCGGATTCACCTCTGAAACAGTATGCATTGCCACTACTATGTGATATGGCTCATGCATCGCGGAATTCAAGAGAGCAATTAAGGGCTCACGGCGGTCTGGATGTTTACCTGAGTTTGCTCGATGATGAGTATTGGTCTGTGATAGCGTTAGATTCAATTGCTGTCTGCTTGGCGCAAGACAATGACAATCGCAAGGTGGAGCAGGCGTTGCTCAAGAATGATGCCATTCAGAAGTTAGTTAACTTCTTCCGGAGCTGCCCAGAGAGACACTTTGTGCACATACTGGAGCCATTCTTGAAGATTATCACGTATGTATCTCTCCTCATTTTAACTGATCATCTAAAAGATTGCCACTTCTTTATTCCAATCCTTCTCATTCTTGAATACAGGAAATCATACCGAATCAACAAGACATTAGCTGTGAATGGATTGACTCCATTGCTTATCTCAAGGCTAGACCACCAAGATGCGATTGCTCGACTTAATCTCTTGAAACTCATCAAGGTAATGCATCTGACAGTACTATTATTATCTAGCTACTTGCTTGTCATTTCCTCGGATGTTAAAAGAGTGTTTGTGAACTTGGCAATCATTGAAACAGGCTGTTTACGAGCACCATCCAAAACCGAAACAGCTGATCGTAGAGAACGATCTCCCTCAGAAACTGCAGAATCTGATAGAAGAACGACGGGACGGACAAAGATCAGGAGGTCAAGTTTTGGTGAAGCAAATGGCAACATCTCTCCTCAAAGCACTCCACATCAACACAGTATTGTGAGTGTGAATCAACAAACCTTGGGACTATACAAATATGCCTCCAGTGTATATCTTATTCCTTGTCCATT
The DNA here is from genome assembly GCA_900406245.1 of Odontarrhena argentea. NCBI lineage: Eukaryota > Viridiplantae > Streptophyta > Magnoliopsida > Brassicales > Brassicaceae > Odontarrhena > Odontarrhena argentea. The sequence goes on along the minus strand of OVAF01000299.1, from coordinate 2,171 downwards.
TACCAAATCTTCCAGTAGCAGAAGATGAAATGTAATTGTTGGGTTTGTGTACTGTAACCCCTATAATGTTGTTCATGTACCTTTACTTAATGCCGAAATTTTTTATAGCATATATTCAACTCAATAGGAATTTCCTTCGATTTATAATATATCAGTGTTTTATGATCCATCCCTTTTTTGCTACTTATGTCCACTTTAAGTAACCAGTTCTAATGCAAGTCTGAAATATTTCGGTGCTTTATAATCCATCCCTGTTTTACTACTTATGTCCACTTTAAGTAACCAGTTGTGAAGTCTGATTAGAGGTTATTAGATTGAGACAGTAACTGGAGAAAGTTACTTCAGTTGTCCGAATAAATCATTAATGTGCAGCTCATGTCTTCCTTATGATAAAAGTTTGATCTCGTGACAGTGATTAGTTCTTTGTATTGATAAAGTAAATGTGATCCTAATACATTGGAGCATATCTCTACAGATGTTAACAAATAACATAGAGATTACTCAAGCAGATAGGATCTTCATTATACGCACAAATAAAATCTTCGAAACCACACTTTTAGACGAATCTAAAAAGGCTTTCCAAGAAGAACTATGTGCGATTCATATATATAAAATCAACTTTGTAAAACATTCAGAAAAAAAGATTAAGAGAAGGTGCTCAGAGAATTATGAATGGTTGGGAAGTAATTATCTTCAGTATAAATCAGATTAACGAGATTTATAAACCCATCATCACTGCACCATTATGCCCTCAAATTTTTGCAAAACGTAAAAACACCATTGAAAAAAGTAAAATTGAATCGAAGGAGAAAAACGCAGCTTTGGATTAGGGTTTGTCGATGAGCGCTTGATTTATAGGTTCTCGTGTTAGGTTTCCACGTTGCTTACTCGATTTCCTGGGCCTTTGGGCCTTTTGTATTGGCTTTAGACCCATTTTGTGGAAAGTTTAAACATGAGATAAAATCCTAGACAAGAATTTTTGCCTTGTGAGCCTAAGGATATTGGACAAATTGTTGAATGCATTTATTTATTTTTTTGGTTGGGAAAATGTATTTTGGAAAAAAAAAAAAAAAAAACTGTAATTTCTCAGATATTCGGAATCAACAGTTAATAAGACCGTAAATTATTCATTCTAAATGATTGAAAATAAACTAGTGATTTTGAATATTCTCACCCTCTCAAAAATTACATTATAGACAACTATCTAGCTGGTTGATAAATATCTACACGTTAAAAATATAATAATATGATCACATTTATAGATACATTACTCAGAAAATATGTTTAGACTTTTTAAAAAAGCTCAATAAACTTTATGTTGTAATATTTTATACCATTATATTAGAATTACTTAATTTTGAGGAAAATGAATTGATTAGAATTTGCATCCGATCCAAACTCAAATGGAAAAGAAAATAACAACAAATTCATTCGTTTGTGCATTTTGCAAACTCAACATATTAGGTGTGAAACAATTGATAATTAGATTTTGATTTTAGCTAGAGCTCATTATTTTGTCCATCCTTATGGAAAAATCCAAAAAGAGAAAACAATTGAGATCTCTAGAGGCTAGATTGCTCCAAATTTCTTATGTGGTAAGTCTGTATTCAACCAATCAAAGAAGAAAGCTCTATCCATCCATCTTTTTGAGTTTACTTAATAAGACTGGTTTTCTATCAACATTGTGTGTCACCATCCATTCTTTTGTTCTTTTGATTCGTTGGCCGTAAAGATAAAATTATTGAAAGAGTTTCTTTTTTGGTAATGAATAGTATTACATAACTTTCTAGAAAACTAATCAAACGATTAAAGTGACTTCTCCAAAGACAAAAAGCATGAACTTAAGTTATGGTCCCCTGACCAATTATGCATCTCACATGGCTTAACATGTTTTTGTCCGAAACCATCCTATACTACAAATATTGAGCCCCTTTTTATTTAGTCTGTTACTTAATTAGTGGGTTGTTAAGTGTTAAGGTTGGTCTGAAAAAACTTAGCTACTGTAAAGTTATTCTGGTCTTGACACTAAAATTCAGGTGATGTTCCAACTTTAATTAAATCAAATTTATGAACTATGAAATTACAATGTGAAATGGAATACTTAATAGTTATATTATATATTATACTAGGGAAAGTCCACGCGTTGCGTGGATGAGATTATAAAATTAAAA
>OVAF01000298.1:0-48889 GCA_900406245.1 Odontarrhena argentea | reverse complement strand
CTTAAACTCACCGAGCCTTTTTTGTTTCGTTTGTATTAGCGATGATGAAGCAGACTTCTAAGGAGGTTTTATAGGTGCTAGACCTCATAGAGGTGATAAGAAAGGTGTGTTTGATTTTGGTGATGAGAAACCCAACTGGATCGACTCCATATTTAGTATGGCTACTGCTTTGGCTTTTCTAATTCCGCTGCTTCGTCTGTTGGCATGGTTGCTCGGCAGCGAAACATGCGATTTTTGAACTTGATTTTTCTTGGAAAATTGATTCCCGCGATTCAAAAGTGGGGAGTTTTGTCGGGGTAGAAAGGGTGGAATCTCTTATTGTTAGCGTTTGAAGAGAAGGAACGCATATCCGGTGAGAGGGAACGACGATTGACTGTTTTTTGTACGGTAAAAGTGGGGGAAGATAAGAAGACGTTGAGACTTATTAATCTCCAACTCACAGAGAGAGTTATCGCGAGAGAGAGATTTGGTGCGGATAGGACTTGGAACCGAGTCGAAGGCTTTGAGGAAGAGAATGTAAAAGACGACGATTCCAGTTCTCTGAAGAAGAAGCTGCTTCGTCGATGTATCTACTCTGCGGCCCATCAAAGGCTCAGAGCCCAAAACGTTTTGTAAAGGAGCTGACATGTATTTTTTTTGGCTGAGATGGTTGGCTCTGATTGGATGATTTTCCAGTCCTACGTGGACAGCTTCTTTGAAGTCAGAAATAGCTCCTTTTATATATAGGAGATTCAGAAATTGAGAGAGAGAGAAACGGGAATTCTGTATCAAACTCCCTCGATTTTCTCAAAAACCGACCAAAGAAAAATAAAAGTAATCTGACAATTCAATTCACCAAACAACACTTTCAAAAGTTTTTAATTTATTTGTTTTTTTTATATAAAACTTCATTTCCCCCTCTGATTCTTTCTCTCAATCAAATTCAATAACGATTTCTTTTTCCATCTTATTATTGTATTGGCAAAATTAAAAATTACGGTAAAAAAAGAAAAGGAAAAGGGAATAAAATTGGTGATTTATGATGGAAGCGAATAGTCAGACAAACAGTGTTGGTGGTGTTGTTCGTTCGCTTGCTGTTCTTCTTCGTGATTTCTTCTTCTTTTTAGTGTATATATTTCTTTTTAATATTTAAAACTGAGGGCTTCTCGTTTTTATTAATGATCTTGTCGATATTGCATCCTTCCTTAATCTTTAATGTTTTTTTTTCTTCGATTTTATTTGTGTGTGAAATTCCCAATCACATTCTTAGAGAGAGAAAAGTTTTTATTTTCTTTTTGGTGGATTTTTATTCTTCTTTACTTCTTCTTTTTCGTCAAACCCAAAATCAAAATCGAACGGTGTTCATATCAGATGGTGTTCCTTAGACTTCACCCAGAATCATTTCTCTAATCTTTCTCCCAGCTTCACCCCAAATTCAAGCTTTTCTTTGATCCATCTTCTTCTCTGAAGCACAAAGTAAGTGTTTTCCCCCAAAAAATCAATTCCCATGAGTTTTTGTGATTTCTAGGGTTTCTGATTTTTTTTTGAGTTTGGGGTTGTGTTTTTAAGAAATGGAAGTTGGGGGTTCTGAAGAAGCAGAGAAGAACAAGACAACACCTGAAGGTGTTGAAAGTAAGTCTAAGCGCAAAATGAAAACAGCTGCTCAGCTTGAAGTTCTTGAACAAACCTACGCAGGTTTGTGTTTTTGTTTCTTTAATTCGTCCCCCAAGTTTTTTTTTTTTTTTTTTTTTTGTTTGTATTTTGGAGTATAATGTTTTGCTTAATTTCAGCTGAGCCTTATCCTTCGGAAGCTATAAGAGCGGATCTCTCAGTTAAACTCAATCTTTCCGACAGGCAGTTACAGATGTGGTTCTGTCACCGCCGTCTTAAAGACCGGAAATCTAGCACTACTACGCCCAGCAAACGTCAGCGTAAGGAGTCAACTTCAACGCCGGTTGAATCCACTAAACCGGTTGTCAATGCCGGTGATTTGGTGGCGGGATTTGGGCATGAGCTTGAGTCTAGTTCTAAGAGAACTGCTCGAAGTAGTAGTGGTGGTGGTGTAACGGTGGTTAGGCGGTTTAATGAACCCTCTCCTTCCGAGGTTAGAGCTATTGGTTATGTGGAAGCTCAATTGGGCGAACGTTTGAGAGATGATGGACCCATTCTTGGAATGGAGTTTGATCCTTTACCTCCTGGTGCTTTTGGAGTGCCTATTGGTACATACATACACACTACATTACATTCTTCTTATCTCTAATATGTTCTTAGAATCGATAGGAATGTTGTTTCGGTTAGCTAATCACTTATGGCCGAAATGAAAATGATTTTTTATATGCTTGGTGTGCAGCGGAGATGCCAAGCCACCGCAAGGCAACTAGACAGGCTTTTGAGACCAACTTATATGTCCGGTCCGATGTAAAGCCCGTTAAAGTTAGTTTCATTAACTCGTGTGATGATTTGTTGCTGCTCAAGTCTGTTTTATTTCGATTTTTTAACTGTTTGTTTTGCGTTTCAGGATCCTGTGAGAACCATCCGTGAATATCAGTTCCTCCCTGAGCTGCCATCTTCAAGGACTGATCATTCCGAAAGAGATTCTCCGTCACATCAATTTGGAGTTCCACTTGATGCTTCGGTTATGAGGGCTTTATCAGTGTCGGCAGGACATCGAGAGGCCTATGAAATTTCACCTCAGATACCAAATCTGAATCTTTCAACTCATCAGGCAAAACCAGGACACGTCTTCCCTCCTAATTTGGGTGAACTAGACTCACCATATCAGAAAGGCTATGTGGATAGTGCTGCACATGGGAACTTAAATGATCACCGAATTCACGAGGATCCTTTTGTGCAATCCGAGAGAGATGATGATGAGGATGAGGCCATGCAATTGGAGAGAATACGCAAGGTACAGAGAGATGATTACTTGTGAATTGGTTAAGTGTTGTGCACTGCCCTCATCCTTTTCATATCATTCATTGTAGAGTGAAGAAGCAAGAATATCTCGGGAAGTCGAGGCTAATGAGAAGAGGATCCGAAAAGAGCTTGAGAAACAAGATATGCTAAGGCGAAAGGTCTTGCTGCGATTTAAGCCAACATTTATTATATTAGTTTGTTGTTTTTATCTCATTGTCTCAATTAATTATGCAGAGAGAGGAGCAAATGAGGAAAGAAATGGAGAGGCAAGACCGTGAAAGACGGAGAGAAGAAGAAAGGCTTTCACGTGAAAGGCAGAGAGAAGAGGAGAGGTATCTTAAGGAGCAAATGAGAGAGATTCAGCGAAGAGAGAAGTTTTTGAAGAAAGAGACAATCAGGGTAACATGCATATAAGATTTTTAAGTTTCTTGAGAACTCAGGTGAAATGTTATTTCCTCATGACCACTTCTTTTAATGCGTTCAGGCTGAGAAACTGAGGCAAAAAGAAGAGATGCGTAGGGAAAAAGAGGTTGCAAGGCTTAAAGCTGCTAATGAGAGGGCCATTGCTCGTAAAATCGCCAAGGAATCAATGGAACTTATTGAAGACGAACGTTTGGAACTCATGGAGGTTGCTGCGTTAACTAAAGGATTACCTTCAATGCTCGCTCTTGATTTTGAAACTCTACAAAATCTAGATGTATATAGAGGTGAATCGATGGTTTTTTGCTTTGTTGATTTTTTTCAGCTGTTTATGCGAATTGTATCTTATATCCATTAGATGGGTTTTACTCTTTCAGAAAAGCAGGCAGTGTTTCCTCCAACATCTGTAAAACTGAAAAAGCCTTTCGCAGTCAAACCCTGGAATGGTTCTGATGAAAACGTTGCAAATCTTCTCATGGTGAGTTTACTGATCTTACTTATCCTTTTTTTTTTTCTGCGCTGAAATTGACGTGAATCTCAGTAACAAATGTTCTTTTGCTTAATTTTAGCCACCCTATAACTTTTATGATTTGGTTAAAAACATTTAGGTGTGGAGATTTTTAATCAATTTTGCGGATGTTCTTGGTCTTTGGCCATTTACTCTTGACGAGTTTACTCAGGCATTCCATGATTATGTAAGTGTTTCTCTATCTTCATTTTCAGCATTATAGATTCCTGTTTTCTCAACTTTTCCATGTTCCCATAGGACCCACGGCTAATGGGAGAGATACACATTGTTCTTTTGAAGACTATAATTAAAGATATTGAAGGTGTTGTAAGAAATCTTTCGATCGGTGTTGGAGCAAACCAGAACGCTGCTGCTAATCCCGGAGGAGGTCATCCTCATGTCGTGGAGGGTGTAAGTTTATCCATATTTAAGTCTTATTATGAATATTGATCCCGTTCCTGCATTTAGTAAGATACAATTTCTGGTTTTAGGCATATGCATGGGGTTTTGATATCCGCAGCTGGAGACGAAACTTGAATGTATTTACTTGGCCTGAAATCTTGAGGCAACTCGCTCTCTCTGCCGGGTTGGGACCGCAACTGAAGAAGCAGAACACTAAAACTGTCTCTACTCATGATGAGAACGAGGTGGATGATTAATCTTTTCTGTTAAGTCTGTTTTTCTGATGTATTGCAACTTCTATTTACATTATTTTCTTCCTACTGTAGGCCAACAACTCTGAGAATGTTATTTTGAACTTAAGAATTGGAGTGGCAGCTGAGAATGCTTTTGCCAAGATGCAAGAAAGAGGTCTTTCAAATCCTCGACGTTCACGGCATCGATTGACTCCTGGCACTGTTAAATTTGCTGCTTTTCATGTTCTGTCTCTTGAGGGTGAAAAAGGTTTGACAATTCTCGAGGTTGCAGAAAAGATTCAGGTAAAGATGGTCTAATGATATGTTTACTCTTGAATTTATGGTACGCAGCTTTTGTGTAATCCTTTTTTTTTTTTTCTTATTGATGATAGAAATCAGGATTGAGGGATCTTACGACAAGCAGGACACCGGAAGCCTCTGTTGCTGCTGCTTTGTCTCGAGATACAAAACTTTTTGAGAGGGTAGCTCCTTCTACATACTGTGTGCGTGCTTCCTATAGAAAAGACGCAAGTGATGCTGAGACCATATTTGCTGAAGCACGAGAGAGAATACGCGCATTTAAGAGCGGCGTTACTGATGTAGAAGATGTTGATGAAGCTGAGAGGGATGAAGATTCCGAAAGTGATGTTGGAGATGATCCAGAGGTTGGTTTGAATCTTAAAAAGGAAGATCCTGAAACTCCGGAGATAGAAAACTTGATCAGAGCCGAACCAGTGTTGGAAAATGGGATAGTGGATAGCCAGGTCATGAAAACTGAACTGGCATTGCCTCTTACTCCTTCTCTCCCTGTGAAAGATGAGAAAAGAGATGAAGTTTTAGTGGATCGACCTCTAGAGAATGCTATTGCAAATGATAAGGAAAGTGCTTCTTTTGACGAGAGCAAACTTGGGGAACAGTGGGTTCAAGGACTTGTAGAAGGAGAATACACGAATCTCAGTATCGAGGAACGTTTGAACGCGCTTGTCGCTCTGATTGGTATTGTCATTGAAGGAAACACAATCAGAATCGCCCTTGAGGTCTTTATTGTTATCTATCCTAAAACGGTCTTAACTTTGCATCTCTCTAGTCTTTTACCTTAATCAGGTTCTGTGTGTTGGGTGCAGGAACGGTTGGAAACTGCAAGTGCGTTAAAGAAACAGATGTGGGGTGAAGTACAACTCGACAAACGCTGGAAAGAGGAGGCTTTGAGTCGAGCGAATTACCTTTCAAATCCAATAACAAAGCTGGGGCCTAATATAGCAACTGCTGCATCTGGAAATCAAGAAAGCCCAGATGTGACTCCAATCTCCTCACAAGATCCGTTGAGTCTTCCACAGATTGATGTGAATAACGCGATCGCAGGACCAAGCTTGCAATTGCAAGAAAATGTATCTGCATTGGAGAATTTGCAGTATCAGCAGCAACAGGGTTACACAGCAGACCGAGAGAGGCTACGTGCACAGTTAAAAGCCTATGTTGGGTATAAAGCCGAAGAGCTATATGTATATAGGTCACTTCCGCTGGGTCTAGATCGCAGACGCAACCGTTATTGGCGGTTTTCAGCATCCGCCTCTTGGAATGATCCTGGTTGTGGTAGAATATTCGTTGAACTTCAGGATGGCCGATGGAGACTCATTGATACTGAAGAGGTATATATGATAGTCTTAGGACTCAAATTGAAAATGTGTAACATTCCTGGGATTCTCAAGTATAACAATCAATGAAATTTTTTTTTATCTGGGTTTTTCAGGGTTTTGACTATCTGGTGAAGTCACTAGATGTTCGCGGTGTACGGGAATCACATCTGCACTTCATGTTACTGAAGATCGAAGCATCTTTCAAGGAAGCAGTGAGAAAAAATGCAGAAGGAAATCCCTGGTTGTGTTCCATATCATCTCACTTGGATTCGGACACTACAGAGATCTCCACGACTTTTAAGATCGAGCAAGGGGATACTAACGCCATTGAGCAATGCAGCATGGTGCAACGGTTCCAGAGTTTTGAAAAGTGGATGTGGGATAATATATTGCATCCAGGAGCGTTATGTGCATTTAAGTATGGTGCCAAGAAAAGCAGTCCGCTTTTTTGTATCTGCAGAACATGTACAGAATTACACTTTGTCGAGGATATTTGCTGTCCTGGTTGTGGTCAGATGCGTGGTGGTTTGGATGCTGGTGAGTTGTGTTTGGCTGAGCAAGTGGCCCAACTTGGTGATAATTCAAGAGGAAATCCTGGATTTATCTTGCGCAGCTCGACCTTGTCTCCACTTAGAATTAGACTACTCAAGATTCAGTTAGCACTTCTTGAAGTGAGTCTCTTCAAACTTTGTTTGTTCATCTCAGCTTGTTCGGATATTAAATATATGAAACCGACTCGGATTGTTTTTCTGTCTGGTATGGTCTCGGTTCAATTAAACCGGATCTTAAACTTCAAAACTAACTAGTACTAACGTTACTGTGATTCTTCTTCACCATGGACAGGCATCTCTTCCACCCGAAGGACTTCAGGCTTTTTGGTCAGAGAATGTAAGAAAATCTTGGGGTCTGAAGCTCTTGTCTTCAACTTCCCCTGAAGAACTTAATGAGGTTCGCGTTTCCAAATTGTGTCATATGGCAACAAGTTCGAAACTTTCTTTTGGACAAATTCTGATCCCGTTTATTTCAGGTTCTGACAATGTTAGAGGTCGCTCTAAAGAGAGATTTCCTGTCTTCAAACTTTGAAACAACTTCCGAACTCTTGGGTTTACCAGAAGAACTCACCAGCGATTTATCTTCTGCGGTTAATGTGCTTCCTTGGATACCAAAGACAACGGGAGGTGTAGCTCTGAGACTCTTTGAATTCGACAGCTCAATTTCTTACACACCCGATCAAAACAATGATCCTCAAAAGGATAAAGAGTCTGAAGAGTTTGTAGTAAGTGTATAACAACCAGTGCTGTTATTTGTATTATTTATCTTCCATTCTTTTACTTTCTCAGACACTGAAAGTCTTCTACTTATCAAGGGCTCGGAGACAAATTTCTCGAGAAACGTTCAAGAAGATGAAATAGTGGAGGCTACTCCAGTACAATTTGCTTACACGCAAGAAGAGAACTGGACAGAGCCAGCATTAGTAGGTGCCTCTAGCTCTGGGCGTGGTGGTCGACCACCAAGAGGACGAGGTCGGCCTCGCTCCCGTGGAAAGAAACCGGCAGTTTCTGGTAGACCGCCACGAGCAGCAGCAAACTCAAACGGTGAAACTTTCTTGAGACCAAGAGCTCAAATGCGTGGGGGTAGAAAGAATGGACGGCGCACAGGCACCACAAGTCGGAGTAGACCGACGAAGGGGACGCTTGGTATATCTAATGAAATAGTAGAAGGAAGAGGAGGACGTCGGGCTAAGGACGTTGTGGTAACCGCTAAGAGCACTCCTGAGGATAGTGATGAGTGGATTGAAACACCTGAATTGCAGGACGATGATGGAGAAGCTAGCAGCTCGGGTAGATCGTTCCAGTACAAAGACTATGATGACATCATGGCACCGATGGATGATTTTGACGGTGGAGGCGAATCAAGTAAATTAGTAGGTAGGGGTGAATTTAGCTTACATAGTGACGATGAATACGAAGACGAAGAAGACATGAACACAAAAATGGATGTGAATGTTGATGATGAAGATGAAGATTATATAAACGAGGACTCAGATGGTAAGGAGCAGCCGGGGATTAGTATCGGTAAAGCTCGGAAAAGGTTTCCGTATGAGGATCCCGATTTAACATCTTCATCGTCGTCTGATTATCAGTGACTGATTAGGCAGAAAATGTACTAAGTTTTGTTGTTGTTGTTGTTGTATTCTTCAGAACAGAAGGCTGAATTTTTTAAGTTAAACAATATCAATTAATCCTTTCAAGGTTTATGCCAATGTGATTGTCTCTTTTGTGTGATGAATGGAACTTGAATGACTAATTAAATCCAAAATGAAGATCATTTCAGTGATGTTTATTGCCTTTGACAGTGGCTAATTGCAAACTGAAAGTTGATTAATGCCTGCAAGGAGTAAGCGTTGCGAGTTGTTTATGTTTGTGGAATCATCTCTCTCATTTACCACTCTACCTCTTGCTTAATAGGAATTACGATTTCACTTTCTCCCTTGCACCTTTTTCATAATAAAAAATACAATTGAAAAGATTTTGAGGTTCTTAATATTCATGCTTTTGGGACTTGTAACGGTTAAGTTACATTTTTTTATTTTATTATTCTCCTCTTCACTACAAACCCTGGTCAAAATACGTTACTAGTACATTTTTGTTATTTAAACTCGAGACACACACCCACTCAAGTTTAAAGACACCGACACCCACAATTTTTTTTGTTTTTTTTTGAGACACACCTACATGCAATGAGAGTGGTATAGGTTTTATTACCTTCACTTATACAGTAGTGAAAATGAACTTTTACATTGATTTACTTTACATTTTTTTCATCTACAAAGTATTGTCAAGGACCTCAGTCACTTTCGTTATCGACGGTGAAACAACTTTTGAAAAGTATTGTTCTCATATATAGCACCATGTTTTTTTTGAAAGAGTATATAGCACCATGTTTTGAGAATATATTACAGTATTACACTGTTAAAACCGAACAGTGAATTCTCTGTAGTTGAGTTGTAGTTATATTATTTGTCACATTGTTGCGTTGCGTTGTAAAAGAAAAAATAAGAGAGTTTTAGATCTGTAAAGAGCGAGTAGTGATAGTGGTGGGACTGAGAACGACGTCGCGCAAATGTCTCTGAACAAGCTTACAGACAAAGAACTGCTCGCCTCTCATGACACAAAAGAAAGACAAAACCATCTTCTCCACATATCACAACCATCTCCTGATTTTTATATACAAAATATCATCTCAATCATACTATGCAAACAAGAATGCATTAATCTGACTCTCTTTTTTTAATTTCTTTTCGATAAAACATTAAATCTAACTTTAAAATATTACTATTCATATTTCAGACCCATGGCAATTTTAAAAATGAAAAATTTCGAAAATTTAGTCAGTTTTCTTACAAATAAATATAGAACGGATTTAAAATCTCTCCTTTTATATCGAGAAATCAACTCCATAGATAATAAAAAAACATAAAAATCTATTTCTTGAAAAATAAAGAAAGTCTTATATGATTGTTAATTTTTGTCAGTATCTAAGTTTAAAGTATATATATTTATATGAAGTGATCATAAAAATCTATTTCTTGAAAACACACACTCGGAATCGATTTTTTGATTAAAAACGAAAGTGAAGTAACTATTTACATTTGTATTTATCTTAGTATTTTATTTTTTCATCTAAACATTTTCTTATAAACCTTTGAAGAATACAACATGCAAAGATATACCCTTGAACCATTTCAAAGGAGAAGACCAATAACTGAATCACCACTATTTACATCAAAAAATGGCACTAAATAGAGGTTTCACACCTTCTCTTATCAAAGATGGAATTAAACCAAAAAGGTGAACTCGAAGCCACATAGGATTGAATACTATCTTCCAAACACACTTTGTGCCATAAGATGAGCATCTCTATTCTTTACCTTTGATTGTACCTGAAGTTTCCAATTTTGAAACCCAAGCAGAATGACACTAATCACAGACGCTTGAGTTTGAAAGGAGGGCCAAGCAGGTGGCCTCAACACCGCACCAAAGAATTCTGAAGTTTGAGAACCAAAAATAATCTCTTTTAGAGAGGTTATGAAAAAATCATTTTTCATATGTATCTATTATAAAATAATCTTTAATCCTTTAGAAAATACCCCTTTTTCGTTTTATAAATATATTTTTTAGGATTTAGGCATTAAAGTTAAAAACATTACATAGTTAAGGTTTAGATTTTGGAGTTTTAGGATATATTAGGAGCTAAAAAAGATTTTTAGGATTTATAATTTTTGGGTTTAGGGTTTTAACTCTAAATCTTAGATATTAAACCTTAAAACCATATTCAACATTATAAAATATTAAAATATTAAAAATGGCAATTTAGATAACAGTTGATATATTTTTAAAAATGGATCCGAAAAAGGGTTTTTTATTTAGGTATTTTGAAATTCCTTCTTTATTTTACATGTTATATAACAGGAAGAAAAAATGCTATATTAATTGAAAAGGTGATAAAAAAAAGAAATTGATGAACAAATATAAAGTATACTCGACATTTCAGTAAATTTAAAAGTTTATCAGAAATTCTAATTTTTATCATAGAATTATAATATATTGTATACAAGTAATCTTGCATGTGGGAAAAAAAAAAAAACATGGTGCAATGTATTTGAAATAGTTGTAAAATCGAGTCCTAATGAAAGAAAGAAACTAGGATCGGAAATGGACAATATATATATCAGAATTCTTTTACCTGACATGTTTTCATTACGTATTTGGTATCACAAGGTCCCAATTTGATGAACAAATCCAGCATATTTCGGAACGAATATTCATTTCCCAATGCCTTTTTAAATGTCCGACCACTATCTCTAAGTACATCAGAATATGTCTATATATAATCAGATTTTTTTTTTTTCATTAACCAACAAAATAAAAAGAAAAGGTCGATATATTTATGTTTCTATCGATTATTATGATTCTACTATTGATTAAATAAGAAACAAAACGGTATGCAAGAACATAAATATCCATAAGTTTGCCATTATAATTATCTTTCGGATTCCCAGAAAAACACATGTAGGACTATTTATACATTTCTACAGAAATGCCATTTAAGAAAATGATATTCAAACTTATTGATAGAAGTAGAACTAAATGCCAAACATGTAACAATTCAGGTCCCTCACTATTACGCATCAGTGTGTGTAATTGATTTGACGGGCGATTTAAACCCACTGAATTATTTGTACTTCACAATTCTCATCATTATTACATCAATGTGTCGTAAGAAAAAAAATATATTCATGTTTGAATTTCTAGCATTGTCTATTTATGTCTTCGGGTAAAAATTATCACCATTTCTCAAGATGAATAATATGATTAGTTTAGATATGTAAAATATATATAATTGATATTACCCCAAAACGATGATAAAACATCTGAGAAATGCAACATATATGCAGAAAAATTATGATGCTCTGTCTTCAAAAGTTCAAATTGTGGATTCTCTCTTGTTACGTGCTAATTGGTCTTTCGCAGTTTGCAGTTTGGTTCTGTAAATGTGGTAGGGATTCAATTATTACAAAGCTGTACGTGTGATTTGTCTTTTTCTTTCCTCTTGTCAACCATTTTTCTCTTTTTTTTTTTTTTAATACGTTAAGATTTGGTTGCTCTGTTCTCCTTTCCTTTCTTTAATAGTTTGTGAAACTTTATACTTTTCATTGTTAAATTAATATTGTGAAACTAAATACTACTAAAGAGATTTTGTAATACTATTCCGTTCGTGTGAACTCTTCCTACATATTTGAATATTATCACCATGATTCATGACTATCAACCAATTTAATATCAAACTTTATATCATCATGAAAAGTATAAAACGAAATTAAGGCTTCAAAAATATTTCTAAGATTTAAATTTTTAGAATCGAGTTTCTGCCGCATTTTTGCGTACTTCCAAACGCTTTCGAATTTTCTAGTGCTTCTGAAACAGAAATCATATCTTGAATCACGCATTTTTGCGTACTTCCAAATGCTTTCGAATTTTCTAGTGCTTCTGAAACAGAAATCATATCTTGAATCAAGATTTCATGCTACGTTTTCTACGAGTGATATTATCTAACTGTTAATTCGATCCACGGATATATACTCACTATAATAAACCCAAATTTTCATGCTATATGTAAAAGATTTAAGAGAAACAATATCCAAGAGAGTTCAACGCTCAAGTCAAATATTTTTGATAGAATTCAATTCGTATCCGAGAGAGAGTAATTAATCAAACATGTAGATTGAATGAGATGGGAAGAAAAAGAGATTAAAGAAACATTATCCAAATGTTGCCTCACGAGAAGGTCAATGTCTACGCCCCCACTTGTTTCAACGTCCAGTCTCCATCATCTTTTGTCTCTTTGTTTTGTATAAATCTGTTCATATCATTTTTATTTCATCTCTCAATAATACGAACTCTCTTTTTAGTTGCAACATTATTGTATATGAAAGCTTTTCTTTTCATATTTCTTTTATTCTATATTCCTTTTTTTTTTTTTATATTAACATTTCACTATGAAAGCGAAAAAGATGTCGTTTGGTGAAGAGTGAACATGACTTGACAATTTCACATATTTAAATTCTCAAAATAATTGGTGTCCATATAGCAATAAACAATTGCACTAGATTTCTCATATATATATATATATATATATATATATATATATCTTTATATTGAATAAAATTAGTAGACACAAAAAGAAAAGAGAAAAAAAAAAGATGTGGTTGAGATCCTACCACTGAGTTATTTGGTTATATGCACTTGAATATTTTTTTCATTAAAAAAAAATCCCTAAGAATCGTAATTAGTACAATTATGATACCAAATCCAAAGTGTAATGCTTACCATAAAGAATTATCAATCGTAAAAATAAGATACCAAAACAAAATATAATGCTGACTTTGTAATAACTTTTAATTGGAGTATTTCTCAAAGTTAAGTAATTTGTGTATTCAAATTTCAAACCAACATTAACTTATTGTGTGAATCAAATACCCGAATAGACTTGGGCTATACATATTAGTAATAGCACTGTCTTATTAATGTAAGACGATAAAAGATTACATATATACATATAAACTATTAACTATGGTCAAGTAAGTCTTGTGGTAAAGTGGCAAGGACATGGAATTGCCGCATCAATGTTTCAAAATCGGTCCACCAACTATGTGAAACGAAAAACATTATATTAGACAATTACATATATACAAATTCTTATTTTTGACCCATTTACATATACGAAAAGAAGATCTATATGTGAGATGCATATTCCTAGAGATTAGTTTGGATTCATGTAATAATTTGATTCGTCAAAAATCAATGTAGTCGTGGTTGATCAAGTGTTTTATTAATAATTCTACTTTATAAAGTGTTTTGTTCAATTTTCAAATAATACCATTTACAAATAACTATGGAGATTAATGGATGAATTTGTACATGAGTTTCCAACATTGCACAGATAGAATTATCCATTGTGATTACACGCTTTAAAAAATATTGTGTAAATAGAAACGTTCATTTGTGACTTCATGCGTGAGGGTGAAAGCTTTTCTTAATAATGTTATTATGAAAGAGAATAACAGTGTGATTATTTTGAATTTTGCAATAAAAAATGTAATTAAACAATTTCCATGGATACAAAGCTGGCGTATAAACTTTTCGAAGATCAAATGGATAGAAAATACAATTTTCTTGGAGTAAAAACTATACGAAAGGAAAGACAGTAGCAAAATTTTTAAAAAGAAAGTTTTTTATTATTATATTAACTTATTGGATTTTCTAATATATTTAATCAAGGTAAAACGTTTAAAAAAAAATAGTAGAAAAATCTCTGTCCTATCTCTCAGCCACATATTTTTTTATTCCAGTCAGTGCCACCAACACATAATTTTGACAAACCTTGGAACTATCTATATCGATACACATCTATATATTCTAGTACTACTTCAACAGTTTCACTCTGTTTTTCTCTCTCTTTACATTTTCGTCGAATCTTGAATATTTATATTTTTTCACAAATTTCACGATTCGATGTTAACTGTGTCTCCCCTCATCGTAGACACCTCCTCATCAAGGGACAACAACAACAACAACTACATGGCGACGGACTTCGAAAACTTCACGGTGGAAAACATGCCGGACTTCACGACGGTGGGAGATTTCTCCGATGAAGGAAGTCTTGATCTTCTTGAAGGGCTTGATTACTACGATGATCTTTTTATTGGGTTCGATGGAGACGATGTGTTGCCGGACTTGGAGATTCTTGGGGAATATTCCGGTAGCGGAAGAGAGGAGGAGGGGAATACTTCGACGGCGTCGGAGACCTCGGAGAGAGACGGTGGTGGTGGTGGTGGTACTAAGCCTGATGGTGCAGACAAAACGGTGCGTAAAGGCAAACGTAAAGGGAAGAAAAGTAAAAATGGTTTGTCCCATGACAACGAGATGAAGAAAAAACCAAAGGTGTGTAAATTAATTAATCTCTATGTTAATTCTAATTATCCAAAGTTTTATACACTAACTAGTAACTAGTCTAGGTAGATTTGTAAGTGGCATGATTATATTTAATTATTTATACGTAATTTAATTTGGAGAAACAAAGACAATTCGTATTAGTCTTCCATATATTACAAATTAATAGTTTGTGTATATTCATAAAAACCGTTACAAAGTTTATGTTTTCTACATTTAAGAATAAGTTTTGTGTATTTTAATATTTTTTTCCTAAATAAGCTGTGTTTGTGGTGACCGGAAATCAGGTGGATTGGACACCGGAGTTACACCGGAAATTTGTACAGGCGGTGGAGCAATTAGGAGTAGACAAGGCGGTGCCATCACGGATTTTGGAAATTATGGACGTTAAATCTCTAACTCGTCACAACGTGGCTAGCCATCTTCAGGTAATTTAAGTCTTTCAATGTTGTAAAACAATTTAATAAACATTCTGACAAATTTCTACTAAACGAGACAAACAAAATTAAAGCGATAATATGATGTTTTACAGTTACAAAATAAAATAATAATATGATGATTAAGGCGTAAATGTTTTTTTTTTTTTTTTAAATGAATAACAAACAAAATATTTTTTTTTTAATAATAATATGATGATTAAGGACTAATTTTGTGTTGTGTGTTCTTGTCCTGAAATGATAGAAATATAGGTCGCATCGAAAGCATCTGCTAGCACGCGAAGCCGAAGCTGCCAGCTGGAATCTGCGGCGGCATGGGACGGTGGCAGTGGCCGGAGGAGTAGGAGCCAAAAAGCCGTGGATGGCTCCTGCCTTAGGCTATCCTCCACACGTGCCACCACCAATGCACCACGGCCACTTTAGGCCTTTGCACGTGTGGGGTCACCCTACATGGCCTAAACACAAGCCTAACAGTCCTCGGACATATCCGCCCATTGCGGCTGCTCCGTCGTCTTGGCCTGCTCATCCGCCCTACTGGCACCCATACCCGCAGGTAAATTTGAATCCTTATGTAATGTTATTGATGGCCATTAATTGGTAATACAGATAAATTATGGAAAATGAAATGAAGAAAGCTTAGTTTTGCTGCATAATCTGATTAGAATGCTTTCTTTTACTAATATTGTTATTCAGCGAGTATTTTGTTATTATTCATGTCAAGCTCCTTGTTTCGGCAGAGATTCTGAACTTAGACCCGTACATATTTAGGTCCGGGACGAGAGCAATATTGGGAGATTCATTTCAAGTAAAGTTTGTATGGTTTAATAAGGGTTCATATGTAACATATGTGTAGGGATATGGTATAGCATCAACGAATCATTCCATGTATAATAACAAATCGGAAACAAGCATCGGTGTTCCCACAAGACAATTAGGCCCCACTAATCTTCCCATCGACAGTCATCCCGTGAGTACACCTTTTCGATTTCTTAATTTTCTTTGTTTTATTTTCATTTATATAAAATAAAAAAAACTTTTGTTTTAAATTTTGAAAAATTCATTTGAGGATGGTGCAGTCGAATGAGAGCATAGACGCCGCGATTGGAGATGTTATAACAAAGCCGTGGCTACCGCTTCCTTTGGGACTGAAACCGCCATCAGTTGACGGGGTCATGACCGAGTTGCAACGTCAAGGCATTCCTAATGTTCCTCCTCTTCCTTGAGGACAAACAAAATTAGTCGATATCACAAATTGTTACTTTCATTTTGTAACTTATTAAGTATTTTTGCAAGGAAAATAATAACACTCCTTGTTCTCTGATCATGTGGATTCTATATGAATGTGAGTGCATATGTATCCAAGTTGAGCAAGTTGTATTAGTCCAAACCTGATTTTTCTTTTTATTATATTCAACCAATATCAACTTGTAACCTTTGGTGATAGAATCTATAACTCTTTCTGAACTTCGTCTCAAGACCCCCAGCAGACTGAATTTATACATCTCACTATTGAAATTTGGAACCTATCAAATCTTAATTTTGACGTATGGGACGTTTTTTTATTTTTTTATTTTTTTATTTTCGTTTAGAATTCTGTGGGTCTTGGGTTTTCTTTCATAGAATTAGCATTCTAATGTATGGACTGTCTTCTATCTTGATCGCTTAGAAAGAAAATCAAATGTTTCCAGAATATACTTCTTCGCATTTTAATCGATTTGGAGTTGATATCGTTTGTTGATGCAATCACGAAAATGTATACATCTACCCAAAACTGAACAAATCACAGATAGTGGACTTTTTGAGAATATTAGCCTAGTGCCTAGCCCTTCATAACAGTTAACAGCCTAAAGAGAGTGAGCCAGATTGATGCATAGGGCCCCTAGCATATGATAGCACTGAAGAGGTGCTGTATATGCTGGCCCTAGACATGGTCCCATAGGCTCAAAAGTCTACCAATCCATTGATCAAGGAGAAAAGTTACATGAGGACATTATATTGAATGGAAACCAACTCAATAAGAGTTTGTAATGAAAATCTAGAAAATCCAAACTTAGTTGAGACTCATAAATCTAACCATTACATTTCCATCGACAACATGGGCAACCCTCTAAAATTTGTTTTAACCTCTTCTCTTTCGATCATCTTCTCCATCGTCGTCCGAATCACCGCTCTCACGGAATCGTGGGTTCTTCTCCTGTTACAATCCACACCAAGAATGCATCAGTAACGTGATGATAAGTTTCATCATGAATTTATTACAGAGGGAAAATGATTTGTTAATTACAGGTCTCATGTCATGATCAGAGTCTCTCCTAGGCTCCTGATCTGAGTTTCTTCTTGAGTTTTCACGTCCATAGCGATCATCTTCCCTTTGCCGTTTTCGTTGGTAATCTACAAAAAATTAAAATAAGCAAATGGGTTTTGAATGATGCTATATTGTGGCTCATGATTATACTTCAATTATGCATTCAAGCTCATTAAATACACGTACCTCCTCCACCTCTTCCATGGCGGTTTGATCCTCCTTGATTATAGCCTCCACCACCACGCCTTCCATCTGCAAGATGCATATATGCGAAAAGCATTTAGAAACTCAATATTATACAAGCTCCAGTTACAGTTCCTCGCATGATGGACTTGCATTATCCTTTACACGATGATTCATGATTTTGTTTCACAGTTTGGCTATCTATCACAAAGGAAGCCAGCCAGTAGAATGATAAAAAGATGATTTGCATGAAAAAGAGTCCTCTTCTAGGAACTACCATAGTAAGTCATACACATTATTAGATTAATTACATTCATGGTACTTCTACACGCTAACAATCTATGCGAAGTACAGACAAAATAATGCAACCAGAATCAAAATCATATAGATTTGTAGAAATTAGAAAGGCGAAAGAACATACAATTTGATGGCGCAGCTGCAGGATAGGATCCCAACGAACCAGTGCCATAATCTACAAGCTGCCTTTGTGCTTCGAGTTCCTTCTGGACTAATTTTCCATAACCACCTCTAGGTATCAACGAGTTAAAGAAAAGTACGATATGGAAAGTTGGAAACCAGGAAATCAAACCGAATAGCAATATGCAGTTGGTATGCGTCTATAATAAGCAGACATAAACTAGAACTATAAAGCACAGACTGAAAGGATATCAGGATCGTAATCTGTACGGTATTCATCTCGAACCTGCATGAATTAATGAATTCATGATCACATATAATTAATACAGAAATGATACGAAAAATCACAGAGACGGAGCATCTAATGAATAAATACCTGGCCACCGCTTCTACCACGTCCCCATTGTCTTCCTTCTTGGAATCCCCAATCAAAATCCACACGAATTGGCCGGTCATCAAGAATAGTTCCACTAATATACTTGACAGCATCCTCTGTATCCTCTCTCGAGTAGAACCTAGTAACAACACAAAAACCCACCAGATAAAAAGCAAAATCAGCAAGAAACCATCATAATGAAACAGATAGGCAACATTGTTAAAAAAACTTACAGGACAAAACAGAAACCACAGGGTGTTTTGGTGTTCTTGTCCAAACCCATGATAATCTTTTTTATTTCCCCAGCTCTGGAGAAAAGCTCGTAAATCTGTTCTTCAGTTGTGTAGAAAGACACATTGCCAATGTAGACAGTCGTAGATGTCCTTAACGCCTCATCGAACTCCTCTTGCGTTCCAGAAAATCTTCTATCCCGATAAGCCGAGAGCTTAGATTGCTCCTGATTACAAAAATCACAAATATGAGACTGACTAATTTCAAATTGCTAAATCTAAATGGACGAAGTTGTGATAACATTCAACTATTCAAACTCTAGACACTAATTCTCACATCAATTAGTCAATTTAGGGTTCATCAATCTACAGTGTGTTACGAAAACGAGCTTCCGTAAGCAATAGAGAGTTTCTATGGTATCAAAAGCAAGACCCAGAAATGTGTACCTTGAACAAAGAAGCCATCGTCTCCCCTGACGAAGAAAGTGAATCTGCGATGTCGAGAGAGGGTAGACCAAATTAGGTCAATATTTGGTTGTGCGAAGTGAAACAAGAGAGACGATAATTACCAAAGATGGTGGAAAACGAAACAGAGAGACACTTGGTCTTCTCCCTTTAAAACCCTAATTTCTCAAGGATAATCACAACTGATAGAAGCGGGACACTCCGGCGACTCGACTATCCGGTCTCATGGCCCACATTATACTAATAAACTTCATATGGTAATGCTTGATTTTGATAATATTTAATTAATTATATATTGTTGAATTTGGTGTGAATTAAATTATGTTTCCGAATATTTTATGCATCTAAAAACACATTTGTAAAAATTATCTACAAGACTTTGTTCGGTATGATTGTATGAATCTACTATGTTTTACGAGACTAATCAAATAAATTCAAAGTGACCAACACTAGTGCTCATTTTTTTTATGGCCAACGCTCATAATGCTCAAAGTAGATAAAATTGTAAAAACCATCCAAGAACCAAATGGGAACTGTGCAAACGTCAAAGACTCAAAATTAATAATCGAATCTAAAATCATAAACCATAATAGTCTAGAACCATTGAACTCATTGATCAGGAACAGTGACCAATTCATACTCGACCAAGGAGAGATTGTTGTCTTGTTTAACATGGAATGTAGCAGGTTCTGTGACTTCAATGCGTCCCCATTTATCTACCACCACCCTCATTGTGTCCTTGAACATCTCGATCTTAGCGTTCCTCAAAATAACTGTTGTTCCATTCTTCATCAAATCAACTGCATTTGCACCACAAACAAAAGTCATTCTCTGTAACAAAAGCTGTGAACACAGGGCCTTAAAATTGAAATCCATGAGGTGAATATAGGATAAAACAAGAGCGATTTTTACTCTCCGGGTTATCTAAAAGATTTGAGATCGAGATATAATTAATTGTAACACGTTGAAGAATGGCCAGGCTCAATCCTAACTTTCATGACTCTAAAGCCAGCTCTAGACAAACAATACAGTTAACTCCATCATCAAACTCAAGCCTAGTAATGCAGAAATGCAGTCCCCTATCTCTCTGAAAAATCAATTGTATAATTGTATTAAGAGGAGCAAGTCAAGAAACGATCAATGTTAGGTCAAGGCACATAGCTAACAATCGAGAATAAACTTTGTGGATCAAAGCAATCCACAAAGACTCTTCAATCTCATAGCACGAGGCTATTAATCCTGTTTTCTGCTTTCGAGGATCTCTTACTCCGACTGCAATGAGAATAGAGGTACAATTCTGTTCTCTTTCGAGTCACTTTCTACACAAGAACTACCTCTATAACACAATTTTTCGAAAATCTAAGCATATCTAGTCAAGGAAAGTCACTGAACACAATCAACTAGATTTCTAAATGAGAAATCTATGGCACTGATTCCTCTGCACTACCAAAACAATTTGAAACAAGTTGATTCTATACTTATCGCCGATCGACATAGAAACAAGGAGATTTCAAAAGTCAAATTCATTTCGAAAATCATTTCATACCTTGCTCGTTGCGCGCAGTGAACAGAATACAACCAGTCTCGTCACCGACTAGACACTCGGAGATACGAGATGGTCGAACCGGCTTCATCATGGACACAGCCGAACGAGCGCCCTTGCGAATCGTGGTTTTGACGGGGTTCGACTCCACAACTTTCACAGTCAGCGTATGGCCACTTGTCCCTGGTTTCAGATGATCCACTTTCACGAAAACAGGTTTCTGTTTCGGCGCAATCGACTTCGCTTTGGCATCCATGGCGAAATTGGGATGACGAAGAGTCGCAATTAGAGAGTTT
Organism: Odontarrhena argentea; assembly: GCA_900406245.1. Lineage (NCBI taxonomy): Eukaryota > Viridiplantae > Streptophyta > Magnoliopsida > Brassicales > Brassicaceae > Odontarrhena > Odontarrhena argentea. The sequence continues at coordinate 28,029 of OVAF01000298.1, read as the reverse complement.
CTTAGGGTTTAGGATTAGGCTAATAGGGTATTTAAACTGATGAGCGCGGATTAATCAAGGGTACAAAAATGTTAGGATTAGCAAATTGTATTTTCCACATGGCAACTGATTACTGGTGAATGCTAAGAGCACGGTCTGATATCAAGTAAAAGTCCAATATATTAGCTTATGGGCTGACAACAAATAATAAAGCCCGTGAGCCATCTACAAAACAAAATTATAAAAGCAGGGTGATTTCAAATGAGTACTTAGCGTTTTTGTAGCTTCTGGAATTTTCTCGATGCTAGAGTGGAAGGCATAGGCCGTATAGCATTGTGTTTTGTTGTAGTTAAGGGCTTGAATCCAGAGTTGAGGGTCCATAAAGCCCTTCATCCCATTTGTATTCTTTTCGTCAAAGCTGAAGCTACCTAGAGTTGGCATAGCAATGAAAAAAAACTTGAAGTAATAGTAGTTGAAACAAAAGTATAAATATTACACCGAGTTATAGATACACGTGCTTATCAAATCAAAGCATTCCTAAGATTAAGCCGGTAGAAAAAATTGAGCAACTAGGATCATTATTAATTTATGAAAACGTTATGTAATACGTATTGGAGCATATATTAAAATCGTACATATTTGTTATAGTCTCGACATAATCAATATTCGGAAGAACTAAAATTAAAGTAATTTCTTTTTACTGATTCACATTTAACTAATCTGCTTAAGTAAAAAGGAAAAAGTTTCACATTTAATTCAAGAGAACTAATAAATCTCATATTGATGGAATTATCAAATCCCTTCTTCTTAGTCTATGATGGGAGATCAACCTTATCCTATACTACGAAAAAACTAAAAAAAAAAAACAAATTTAAAAACCAATCAACCTAAAAATCCATGAATGTTTGTTAACTTTCAAGACAAAATCAAAAGTAAATCGAAAAGGTTTAAGACATTGCAAGTGCATCAGAAAAAAGGTTTTGGGAAGTTGTACCAGAAAATAGTGATGATCTTTATCTTAAAGTAAGGTCTCCTTTAAGATCTGGTGAAGAAATCGGTGGAGAAATTAAGCCATGGTTCAAATCCTTGCTCACGTTGAGATCTCAGTGAGGAATAGGGTCGATTCTGCTGCTCTTCGGTTAAGATTTGCGGATGACTCCGATGCTCCTAATATGAACAAATTTGGAGATACCGTGGACTCCTTTGCTTCTGATGTCAAGGAGTTGCAATCGCTCTTCGTGCAGGCTCCTAAACACAAGAAGATTGTTGGAGATGGTTTTAGTTTTGATTTTGAAACCATGGAAGTCTATCCAGATCTTAAGGGCAAAATTGAACGCGTTATTGATAACCTATCCATTCGATTTGTGAGTAAAAACATCAAAATGAGTTTCTTGCTAGAACTTGAGTAGGAATTTCGATATTGGAACCCTCTTGAACATCTACAACGATATCATCCATCAGACTCAGAATCAGATGCTGCACCTTTGAACCCTCTCGAACATCAACAGCATGATGCTCAACAATCAGAATCAGCAAATGATATTGCAAGGGAGGCGTAAGCTTTGGAAGCATCAGACTTGGCAAATGAAGCCCTCGTGGCAACAACCCAAGCCCTATCTCTCCTACCATAGTAGTAGGTTTCTCTGTATCTTGCCTCATCTTTCGTTTATCAAACATATTGAGAGAGGCTTTTCTTTTGTGTTTCCAAGACCAAAGTTAAACCAGTTTCTCGTTTAGTCCCAACTTTTTATGGTAGTCTAGGTTCTTGGCAGATTCAATGTAGTGTGTTGATAGATGAATCAACATGCGAGTTAGAGAAAAAAAAAAAAGTAAGGTCTCCTAGAAAGACTGATAACAATTTAGCAGACGTAATGATAAAGATATGATGTGAAATGAAAGATTTTTTGTGATTTATCATCTTATAATTGGCTAGAGTGATTGAGTATAAGTCATTCTTACATTTCTATTAGAAATGTAGTTGAGAGTCGGTTAAGGTCTATGGTTTATAAATGAGACTTTTGGAGTCGGTAGAGAATTATGTTAATTGTGAGGATTGTCTAGGTTCATGTGACTTGTGAGAGTGATGAATTGTATATTTTCTTCTTATTAATCTATAAAGGTTATTATCCAATTGGTGCATCATGAGCTGATGGCACTAGCACAAACTACTATAGCCTACAGGTTAATGTCAACTAGTTGGATAGATATTTTGTTTCAAATGAACTATATTTTCACATTTGGTTAATAATATGTTGAATTTGTCTTTAGAATAACATAGTTCATAAACATCTTGAATATGTAATTAGGAAAGTATGTTATTCACATAGGTAAGATTATTCATCGTAACTTTGCGATCATTAATGTTATTTTCACAAATAAGTTTTTTTAATTATAAATATAAGTGTCTTTAAAATATGGTATTAAAAAAATTTATCTCTAAATTAATAAATTTTTCAAAAATCTCAACATTATTATTTTTAAGAGGTTTTATTGTATCAGAAATATATTCAGCTTAGAGATATGTTAATATATTTAGAGATTTCGTTGTATTTCAGTTACATTATTAATAAGTATGTTCATGGATCTCAATTACATTTAGTTTAGAGGTATGTTTTGAAAAATTACCATCAGATTGAGTTTGAAGTAGCTCTGGGCATTCGGATATTCGGTTCGGTTCTGGGCGGGTATTTCGGGTTTCGGTTATTTCGGGTTTTGAGAAATGACCCCCATTCGGGTATATTTCAATTTCGGTTCGGGTTCGGGTGGGTATTTTCGGGTTTCGGGCGGGTTCGGGTATTGGCTTCGATAACCGGAAATAACCGGAAATACCCAAAGTAATTTCGGTTCACCTAGTATATTGGGTAATTGTAACCATATGTACTAGAAATACCCGAAATACCCGAAAATACTATATCAATATCATATGTGAGAACCGAAAATAACCAAGATAATTTCGGGTTACCTAGTATACTCTGGTTATTTATAACCAAATATACTCTAAATATCCGAGATACCCGAAAATACTATCTCAATATCATTCGAAAACTTAAGTAATTTGTGAAAATCGTGAAATGGGGAACAAACAATATACCCTATATTGGAAGTGTGATGTACTTTCGGGTATTTTTCGGGTATCGGGTATTACCCGATAATACCCGATACCCGAGAGTAAATGAAGCTCATACCCAAACGGTTAATTTCTCTTGATCTATACTAGTTCGGTTCTGGGCGGATATTTCGGTTCCGAGTATTATGCCCAGACCTAGTTTGAAGTTTTAGCTTGATGTTTGAAATTACAGATGCCGACAAAAAAAGAAGAAGAAGTTAGAGCTGTTACACAACAACGATCATTAGTAAAATCAACAGACTATAGTCGGTGATCAGCGAAATCAACAAAAATTAATAAGAAGATCAAACCGTATGGTCATGCATTCAATAACAAATCGGAATATCCACTGGCGGTACGAATACGATGTGTGACATAATGATCATTAAGTTACTTGATAGCAAAATGGATGCAAAGCATTTAAATAATAACAAAATTTCTACACTTGCTCACATAAAATCTTTTATATATATATATATATATATATACTACAAAATACAAATCTACAACTTTGAATACAAAAATTAACATTAGTATCATATATCTTCGACAACTTTGACGAATCGGGGGTGGTAATTTTCAATTAATGCAAAGTTAAAAAAGAGAGGTGGTAGAGCGTGGAGGTCACACGCATTAAAGAAGGAGCGTGGATAAAAAGGCAAAAAAATTACGCAAAGTCACGCCGCAGTAACGGGACGTTTAAGGCAAAAGCCGTCACAAAAACACAAGCCTCACTTGTCTGTCTGTTTTTTTGGGCGGCGCTTTTCAGTCAAACCCCTCGTTGACCAGTATTCTCTCCTCTCTCTCTCTATTTAACACAAGACATCTTTTTTTTTCTTTATAAATTAGTAAAAACATAACAACAACGTCACCACTTGTGGTTTATATAAATAAGAACCAAGACTCTCTTTTCCTTTAAAAGTTTTTAACTAGAGCAAATGGCTCCAAAACAGGGGAATGTCAGTAACGTCGCCGCGAGTGAAGGCGGCGGAGGAAGAGGAGTACGTTTCAGAGGGGTGAGGAAGCGACCGTGGGGGAGATACGCGGCGGAGATCCGTGACCCGGGGAAGAAAACCCGTGTTTGGCTCGGGACTTTCGACACGGCGGAAGAAGCCGCTAGAGCTTACGACACCGCCGCCAGAGAGTTTCGCGGCTCGAAAGCTAAGACCAATTTCCCTCTCCCCGGCGAGGTGACGACGGCCAGCGACGGCGGAGAGACGGTCGCGCGTGGGATGACGCGCCGGGTAGGGATGGCTGGTAGAATCCCGTTTGCATGTCGCCGGCAAGTTAACGTTTTTCCTCCGGCGTCGGTGGGTCCTGCCGGTTTTTTCTTTGGTCCTTCGAGGGCTGCTGCGTTGAGAGCCGAGCTTACCCGGGTTTATCCGGTTCGGTTTGAACCGGTTGATATAGAGCTGAGTATTGGTATTCGAACGGCCGTACCGGGGGCTTCCTCCGACGTGGATTGTAAACTGAAAAGGGAACTAAATCTGGATCTTAACCTAGCTCCGCCGGTGGACGTTTAGATTTTTTTTTTTTTTTTTATCTACTTAATTTGTTTTTTGTGACGTCATAACAAATATTTTCTTGTGCACTTTTTTCGTCATAATATAAGTACATTAAGGGTTCGATTGGCAAAGCATTTAGGTGAGTTTAAAGCTTTTGGGTATCCAATCACCTTTTATACCTAAAGCATTTAAGAGAGCATTAGCTTATTCTAAATGTTCCTAAATGCTCCATTCCACAATGCTCCTTATTGAAGCTTTTAGAATAGCATTTAGCATTAAAAAAATTTAATTACAATAATATTCTTGCAGAGATATTTTATTTCCTAAAACGAATTAATCCACTTCCATAAAAGTTTTCATTTCATTAAATGTTATATATTTTAATATTTTTTTATATATATGCTCATTGTCGTGCCAATCAAACAATTTATATATAACTAATCACAGCATACAGCTTCTGCAGCATATAGCTTCTGCTACTTAATGCTACCGTTCTGCTATCAGCTTTGCCAATCGAACTCTAAGAGGAAAAAAAAGTTTTTAAAGAATCCCTTTTTAAGTTCTCTATGGTTCCCCTATGTGGATGTATAAATTAATCAAATATCTACGTTTATGGAAATATGTTTTCCTATATTTTGAAGTTACAAGGAGGTTGATCTATCAAATTGTTGTTGATACTAATCAATTAAATGGCTGTTGAATACTCAAACTTTTGAGAAAACATCGAGCATTGAATTTTGGTTGTGTCAACGTCAAACAAAAGGCTAAGGAAGTTATGATTACATACGTAAATTAGACGTGTGGGCGCCTTAACTTAAGTAGCTGCCTTTTATTAAATTTTTAGGTTGTGTAAAGGATAAAATTCAAAAAAGACATTTTGAAAAAGAAGAAATGTGAGTATTAGGGAGAGTGAGTGGTAGCATCAAGTGTCTAATCTTTCGAGTATCGTGTAGATGTGGGGATGATGGGGTGAGTGTCAGGTGGGAGGCACGTGTGCTTTCGCCGTCCATTAGGCTCGTCTCTCTATATACTGCTCCCAATATTTTTTATTTCCATTTAATCCAATATGTATTAAGGGTCAGGTGATCAATCTCGGTTCCAAAAACAAAAGAAGAACTTGTGTGTTGAAAAAAAAAAAAAAAAAACTTGTGTATCTACGTTATCTTACATCATGATTTTGTCACATTCAAATTCTGCCACGTTAGATAAGGAATTCATTAGGCCTGAGTTTGAAATTATCAGGGGTTTTTAGATGAGATATTATTTTTCCTCAATCTTTTGAATCAACATAGTACATCATGTCATGCCAAAGACTTAATAATGATAACAAATAAAAATGATAAACTTTTGTCAACCAATCGATCTGGTTTGAAGTTTATATAGAATAATAAAGATGAAAAATTTGGTATTACCAGATAAAATAGGCTAGTGGATAAGTGCCGGGATTGGTTCCGTGTATTCCTAACTATATTTTCGGTGAAAAGGGTGATTTATGTTATAAGGTATTATCAAAGATTAGTCCTAGAACTAGGAAGGAATTAGGACATACCGAACACCACCCAAGGCTTAAGGCTTTTTGGTTAAATGGTAACCAATGAATTCGGGGTATAACATGCTCCTAGTTAGATTTATTTTCTAATGCAAAAAAAAAACATATTATTTTGGACACTACCCATAAATTTTATTTGATCTATTTGCATATTATTGGGAATGTTTATATATTTTTTTTATCGCGTAACTTAAATGTTAGGGCAGAATAGCTTGACACAAGGTGTCCAACCATTATGTATACTCTTTTCATTTATTATGTTTGATTGACTGAAAAGTTTAAGTAAATAATTCCTTAAAATTATAATTAAGAATTTTTAAAAATTCTGATAAAGATTTTTTTTTTTTCAAATAGCATTCACTTTTTACTAATATAAAATATACATAATTGCGTGGGTATCTGGTTTACAAGTAGCAACAAATATATGAGATCGGGAAGGTTTAAAATTAATGAAATATGTTTAGCAAATTTTCTTCTAAGAAACTTGATTTTTGCTGGCCAACAATTATGTTTGTAGAGTATCCAAAAAGGAGTTATATTTGGTTGCATCGGATAAGTCGCAGGAGGGAGCGGGTTGTGGGACTCAAACTAAGGTCGGGTGGTGTAAGCAAATATACGTGTGGGTCCTATCAATTAGTCGGCAGATTCTACGGAACTAGTTTCTCTCCACGCGCCTTTACGTCCCGTGTCCCTCACCCTCCACATACAGACTACGTGTGATCTCACCGCCTCGACAGTTTGTTCATACAAAACATGGATCTCTTTTGTCTGAATCTATCTCCACCGATGTTTCGCCGCGTGTTTGGTCTTCTCACGAGCCTTTCGTGCGTCATTACCTTCCTTTTTGAAAAAAACTTTAGAGTTTATTTCTTATTTGCACCTATCATCAAAGTCATTTTCATTAGTTTATGAAACTCCTTGCGACGGTTACAACATTTAACTACAATTTTAGCATTCACACTTGACTTTTTTTTTGGTACACAAACTCGGAATTTGACTTTTTGTGTCTTCGACGACGATGCATGGACGCAAAAATATAGTAAACTATTAAATTAAATTAAATTTCTAACACTATTATATGCGATAAAGACTTTACAAGAAATTTTGTTGCCCGAAAGACTTTACAAGAAATTGCCGGCATTTTTGTTTTCCAGTTTAACTACTTTTTCCTTTTGAAAAAACGAAAAAGGTTTTGTTTTCCATTTGATGACTCTTTGTCTGACGGCAGGTCCCACTTAATTCCTACCTTTCACCGTCTTTTCCCGACACGTGTCGTAATCAAGCTTTATGATGCACCGCTCAGAGAGGGTCTCTCAAACAATTTATTTATCAACTTTTGGTTGAACCTTACATGCACTAATGGGCTGGGCCTCAGACCATAAAAAGGCCGAGGAAATGAACACTCTCGATAGTAATAGACAAGTGAAAAAATCAGTAACCGATATTTTAAACTGGAGACACAACGCGAGCACCGGGACCTTGCCGGCGATGACGGTGGCTCAGTCTCGGCGGTTCTCGACGGCGATTAACCCCATTAACATTAGCTTGCGTTCGAAACAACTACTTCAGCTAGGAAATTACACCAATTTCGACACATTTTCAGAGATTAGTCAGCAACGAGAGCTTCTAGTGTCATCGCTCATCTCCAAGCTCGATAATTGCTCCACTCTCAACCAAATCAAGCAAGTTCACGGTCATGTTATCCGGAGTTATCTCGATCAAAGCTGCTACATTATCACCAAGCTAATCCGAACGCTCACTAAGCTCGGTGTACCAATGGATCCATATCCTCGTCGTGTGATCGAGCCTGTTCAGGTTCGGAATCCATTTCTATGGACTGCAATGATTCGTGGGTACGCGATTCAAGAAAATATTGTGGAAGCTGTTGCTATGTATGGATGTATGAGGAAGGAAGGGATTACGCCTGTTTCTTTCACTTTCTCTGCTCTTTTGAAAGCTTGTGGTTCGACCGGAGATTTGAATTTGGGTCGACAGTTTCACGCACAGACGTTTAAGCTCAGGGGATTTTGTTCTGTATACGTTGGGAACGCGATGATTGACATGTATGTAAAATGTGGGTCTATTGATTGCGCATTTAAGGTGTTTGAGGAAATGCCTGAACGAGATGTGATATCATGGACAGAGCTTATAGCTGCGTGTGCGAGAGTTGGGAATATGGAATTCGCTGCGGAACTGTTTGAAAGCTTGCCTAGAAAGGACTTGGTGGCTTGGACCGCAATGGTTACAGGATTCGCGCAGAATGCTAAACCTCAGGAGGCTTTAGAATATTTTGACAGAATGGAGGAATCGGGAATTCGAGCTGATGAAGTTACTGTTGCTGGATTTATATCGGCTTGTGCACAGCTGGGAGCAAGCAAATACGCAGATCGGGCTGTTGAAATCGCTTGGAAATGTGGCTATTCTCCTAGTGATCACGTTGTTATTGGGTCTGCATTGATAGATATGTACTCAAAATGTGGAAATGTTGAAGAGGCAGTAAATGTGTTTCAGTCGATGAAAATCAAGAATGTCTTCTCTTACAGTTCGATGATTCTTGGTCTCGCTATCCACGGCCGTGCTCAGGAAGCCTTAGATCTGTTCCATTTTATGGTAACACAGACTGCAATAAAACCAAACACTGTTACATTTGTTGGTGTGCTTACGGCTTGCAGCCATGCAGGATTAGTTGATCAAGGACGTCAAATATTCGCTTCAATGTATCAAACATATGGCGTCGAACCAACCCGTGAACTCTATACTTGTATGGTTGATCTTCTTGGCCGCGCAGGACGGTTACAGGAAGCCTTTGAGGTGATAAAAACCATGTCTCTTGAGCCACACGGAGGGGTATGGGGAGCATTGCTCGGTGCCTGCAGGATCCACAAGGATCCAGACATTGCAGAGATTGCTGCAAAACATTTGTTTGAATTGGAGCCAGACCTTATCGGAAACTATATCTTGCTCTCTAACGTCTATGCTTCAACTGGAGATTGGAACGGCGTTCTAAAAGTGCGAAAACTGATGAAAGAGAAGGGTTTGAAGAAGCCACCGGCGTCTAGTTGGGTAGTTGATAAGAACGGTCAGATGCATGAGTTTTTCCCAGGCAACATGGACCATCCATTGTCAAATGATATTCAAGAAACGTTAGAAGAGCTTGTAGAGAAACTAACAGTATTAGGTTATCAACCGGATTTAAGTTCTGTGCCATACGATGTGAGTGACATTGAGAAGAGGTCAATACTGATTAGGCACACCGAAAAGCTGGCTTTGGCATTCTCTTTGCTCACTACGAGCAGAGATTCTACAATAATGGTAATGAAGAATTTGAGAATGTGCCAAGATTGTCACACATTCATGCGATTGGCGTCAGAGGTTACAGGGAGGGTGATTATAATGAGGGATACTATGAGGTTCCACCATTTTCAAAGTGGAACTTGTTCTTGTGGTGAATTTTGGTGAGAATTGAGATGGTTTACTGACTAAATTTGATATGTGAGGCGTTACGAGATTTTCTTGTGAATCAAGAAAAAGGCGATGGGAAGTCGAAGACAGTATGGCTGAAAAGAAAGCATTTGTACATATGTACATTAATGGACGCTCTCAGATCGACACTTAGTATTTATCTGTTCAGAATCGTCAAAAACTTTTGTCATGCGAATGAATGGTCAATTCTGTAATCATTTATTGTCTTATCAAATGCTGTGAAGAGTCACATTCGATGGTCGTGTGGTGTCGTGGATAATGTTCTAAGCTTACGCAAACACGAGAACTTGATGTACATTTGTTTTTGTCAAATCCTTAAAATGTTAAAAGAGTCTTAAAAGTGTGGCCCACAAAGAGGTATATTCGGAGATGTCGAGACGCGAGAGCATAGAATTCTCGGTATATTATTTTATACCACAGTTCCATTTGTCTACAAAATGTGTTCCGTTTTCTAAAGAGCAAAACAACGACCATTTTAAAATGAATTAATCTAAACGGCAGAAGAAGCAAATCGCAGGTGGGGCGAGTTTCCACGGAAGTCAACAAAACGCACCGTCGCTGCTAGGGGTGGGCGTTTCGGTTTTCGGTTCGGTTATGGTTCGGTTTTTCGGTTTTTCTGGTTTTCGGTTTTATAAAATCTCAACCCATATGTAAACCGTTCATATTTCGGTTGGGTTACGGTTCGGGTTCTTCGGTTTTTTGGTTTTTCGGTTTTATAAAAGTTCAAACCATATCGCAACCGTTTGCATTTCGGTTCGGTTCGGTTACGGATTTTTTCGGTTTATATTTCATTATATCAAAAGAAAAAAAGTTATTGATAAAATTTCGAGGATTAAATAGAGTTATCAAAAGTTCAAAGTAAAAATAATTAAAACAATATAAAAAAAACTTGACCAAATAAAAAAAAAAAATTCAGGAACAAAATATGATAAATTGTAAATGAAAACACGAAAAATAAAAACACTATAAACGCACTTACATATATTAATAATAATATTATAATATTTTTTCCTAAAATCGAAAATCCGAACGGTTTTACGGTTTTAAACCGAACCGAAACCGAAACCGAAAGAATTTTAAAATGGTAACCAAACGGGTTATTGATAAAACCGAAACCAAACCGAAACACCTAATTACGGTTCGGTTCGGTTCGGTTTTATTCGGTTCGGTTTTTATGCCCACCCCTAGTCGCTGCAGATCACTACCGGACTCTTTTTTCCACCTTAATGAAATGAGAAATTGAACAGAGAGACGAAGGCAAAAGAATCACAAACTCCTGAGAAAAAAAAATTCAAGCTCCGTGTGATCCACAAGGTAACGTATCGCTCAATCTGATATTCTTAATGTGAATTTGGAAGTTATCTGAATTGGTTCTTCTTCAAGCTTGATTCATTTCGCGGGGACATGAAAAGCTACGTGATGTTTGAGTTTTTCTTCTGATATCGGTGTGTTGAATTGAATTAGATTTGATTTGCGATCTCGGGAGATCTCTGGTTGTTTGATTTTGATCCCATCTTCCTAATTTGGTGTAGCTGTTGTTATCTCGTTATGAAGCTTACCTGTAAAGCTTGGTGTATTCTAATGCACATGTTTCGAGTATTTCGGAATTGAGAAGTTGTTGATAATTCTCTACTGTTCTTGGAATTGAACTCGCTTTATGTGCAATGTGACTATCTGCTGGGTTTTCTTTAGCATAAGATTTTGATTTTGATTTGGATTGAGATTTGCTTCTTAATATTAAGTATTGATTAACCAATCAGTTCAGGGTTTTAATATTTTGCAGTTTGTGAGCTTAATAGCTCACTCAGTTTCTCTGAGTTTGAGGATGAAACTTTAGAAGACATTGTTGCTTCCACGCAATAAAAAATGAAGCGCTTTGTCTACATTAACGACGATGAAGCTTCACAAGAGCTTTGTTGTGATAACCGTGTATCCAACAGAAAGTATACATTGTGGAATTTTCTTCCGAAGAACTTATGGGAGCAATTCAGGTGATGGTCATTTGATTTATGGTTCTACTGTTCTAGAACATTATCATTTCCCTTATCTTCTTGTTTCCCCTTACCTGATAGAGCCTTTCTTTTTTCAGCCGGTTTATGAACCAGTACTTTTTATTGATTGCATGCCTTCAGCTATGGTCCCTTATCACCCCTGTAAATCCTGCAAGTACATGGGGTCCGTTAATATTCATATTTGCGGTCTCCGCTTCCAAAGAAGCTTGGGATGATTACCACAGGTATCTCTCAGATAAGAAAGCAAATGAGAAAGAAGTTTGGGTTGTGAAACAGGGGATCAAGAACCATGTATGAATCGCTTGTGCAAGTTTTTTTCTTTGCTGTTGATTATCAGGTAATATTTTGGCTCAACTGTTTTAGTATTTTGCGTGTAGATCCAAGCACAGGACATTCAGGTCGGCAATATTGTTTGGTTGCGCGAGAATGATGAAGTTCCATGTGATCTAGTTCTGCTTGGTACTTCTGATCCACAAGGTGTTTGCTATGTTGAGGTAGACCTTGCATGTAATTGATTCATGCCTCAATTTAATTTTCAGCTTGATGCTGTTAACCTTTCTTGAGTACTTTCAAATGCGCTAAAAGTGAATTCATACATTCAGACTGCTGCCTTAGATGGTGAAACTGATCTCAAAACGAGAGTCATACCCTCAGCTTGTGTAGGAATTGATTTAGAATTGCTACACAAAATGAAAGTAAGCCTCCTTGTATATAATCATATTGTTCCTGCCTTTCCATGTTTTTTCCCTAGAAAACATTTTTGATGTTAAGCTATCTATGTTTTCAGGGTGTGATTGAATGTCCTATTCCAGATAAGGATATTCGAAGATTTGATGCAAACATGCGTTTATTTCCGCCGTTCATTGACAATGACGTCTGTTCTTTAACCATCAAAAACACTCTTCTTCAGTCATGTTACTTGAGAAATACGGAGTGGGCTTGTGGAGTATCTGTCTATACAGGTATTACCTTCTCATTTTTTAAAAAAGTTTTTAATTTTCTGTTCCATGCATTCTGTCTGGTCAATCGTATAATATAAGAAATCTTGATAACTGCTTTTGACAATTTTTCCTACATTTACAGGCAACCAAACTAAGCTTGGTATGAGTAGGGGTATAGCTGAACCGAAGCTTACTGCGATGGATGCAATGATTGATAAATTGACTGGAGCAATATTCGTTTTCCAAATTGTCGTTGTCATGGTCCTCGGCGTAGCTGGAAACGTTTGGAAAGATACCGAAGCAAGGAAGGTTAGAATTCTACCTAAGCCTCATACAATGTTATATCGATAAATAACCCGTACCGTTGAGCTTATATAGACCAAAAAACCTCATATGGGGTCGGTTGTATTTTTTCAGCAATGGTATGTGCAGTATCCAGAGGAAGCTCCTTGGTATGAGCTGCTTGTAATCCCTTTGCGGTTTGAGCTCCTATGTTCCATCATGATACCCATCTCCATTAAGGTAATTATAACTTCCTTACTATCATGGGGAAACTCTGGCAGCACCCTCACTAGCTATGGAGTGGCATATATAATGCATTAACCGACAACTTGGCATGTGAAAGGGATATTGAATTTCGAATTGGTGCTTATGACATCTTTTATGGAATATTATTGATCTTGAATATAACACAGATTACAAATCATGTCTGGTTCTGCTAAGCAGGTGTCTCTAGATCTTGTTAAAGGTCTGTATGCAAAATTTATAGAATGGGATGTGGAGATGATAGATCACGAGACTGGTACAGCATCTTATGCAGCAAAGTAAGTTCAGGACAAAAGGCAGAATACCTCAGGTTCACGTATATTAAACGCATCAACTTCATAATATTTTTTGCATTATGTTTTTTGCGTGTGGCAGCACAGCAATAAGCGAGGACCTTGGGCAAGTGGAGTACATTTTGACCGACAAAACTGGGACCCTGACAGACAACAAGATGATATTTAGAAGATGCTGTATTGGTGGCATATTTTATGGGAATGAGAATGGAGATGCTTTAAAAGGTTTCGGACTACGTACTTGCTTGTTTATTATGTAGTCAGTTCTATTCCCACCCAATTGTCAATGACATCTGTGAAAACATTATTTCCAATTGTCAGTGACATTTGTGAATACATTATTTAAGCCTCTGCATCAACCTGCATCAATGAGTATGCATCAAGGAAGTATTATTACTTACTTATCTTGATTTTTCATTCTGACCAGATTTACAACTTCTTAATGCCATCAACAGTGGCTCTACAGATGTCATTCGATTTCTCACAGTTATGGCCATATGCAACACGGTTATACCTGTGCAAAGGTAAATTAACTTCTTGTAATAACTGTTATCATCACTCGAGCATGTGAAAAAATAAAAAGCCTCATAAATCGTATTAGGGTTGTGCATTTTGCCTAAGAATTTTCATTTTACAATTGTTTTTTTTGGGGGTGCTTCCATCTGATAGCAAAGCTGGAGATATTGTATACAAGGCGCAGTCTCAGGATGAGGACGCCTTAGTAATTGCTGCTGCCAAGCTACATATGGTTTTTGTCGGAAAAAATGCCAATCTTCTAGGTAATAATCATCTGAATTCAATTTTTTTCTCTCCATGAATATGTACCTAATAAGTTGTTCCCATTTGTTGATTCCTCCTCTTTATTGAACACAGAAATCAGGTTTAATGGTTTGACGATTCGTTATGAAGTACTGGAAATTCTTGAATTCACTTCAGATAGAAAAAGAATGTCAGTGGTAGTCAAAGATTGTCAGAACGGGAAAATTATTCTTTTATCAAAAGGTGCAGATGAATCCATCCTTCCCTATGCATGTACTGGTGAGTCGACACATTATTAGTATGAGACAAGAAAGTAGTGTGTACTGTATATGCTCAGAGCTGAAAGCAAGTATTTTCGACTATGCTATTAGGTCAGCAAACCCGAACTATTGCTGAAGCTGTAGAACACTATGCCCAGCTGGGGCTCCGAACATTATGTTTGGCTTGGCGTGAATTGGAAGAAAATGAGTATCTAGAGTGGTCAGTGATGTTTAAAGAGGCTAGTAGTCTTCTGGTTGATAGGGAGGTAATTGGAAATAACTCTTCTCTAATTTCTTTATCTTTACTTTAAGCAATTATGAAGTATAGTTTAAACCTACTTCTACCTTGGTTAAGTTGATTTTCTTATTACCTATGTTTTCTCATGTTGCAGTGGAGAATTGCTGAGGTTTGTCAAAGGTTAGAGCATGATCTCTATATTTTGGGGGTTACTGCAATAGAAGACCGCTTGCAGGTAAAAGTTTGTGTACAGGACATAAAGAGGTTCACAGTAGAAAATAATGGCATCATAAATTATGGAAGAATGTCTTACATTTTTGCCTGATTGATTTAGGACGGAGTACCAGAGACAATCGCAACACTTAGGAAAGCAGGGATAAACTTCTGGATGTTGACTGGAGATAAGCAGAATACAGCTATACAGATTGCTCTTTCATGTAATTTTATCTCCCCAGGTAAGTTGAGGTCATTTCCTTTTCTTTATTATTTGTCTTAGAATCCTATTGCTACTTATCATACTTTTCTACTGTAATCTAATCAGAGCCTAAAGGTCAACTTTTGTTGATTGATGGAAAAACGGAAGAAGGTGTTTCTCAGAGTTTGGAGAGGGTTTTGCTTACAATGCGGATTACAGCTTCAGAACCGAAGGTTCACCTTCTGAGCTAATTTCCCGAAATTTTGCATCATTGGACTAATTTTGTGTCAGAGAATAATTTTATCTTGTTACAGGACGTGGCATTTGTTATTGATGGCTGGGCTCTAGAAATTGCTCTGAAACACCATCGCAAGGAATTTGTTGAACTAGCTATACTTTCAAGGACAGCCATATGTTGTCGTGTTACACCTTCACAAAAAGCTCAGGTACCAATGTTAGGTGCTATTGTTTCTTGTTATCTTTATTTAACTATTTAATATTACCTGTTACCAATTGGCCTTTCAGTGCTCATCGTTTATGATGTTTTGGTTGAACATGTTTTCTGACTCTGCAGTTAGTTGAAATCTTAAAATCCTGCGATTATAGAACCCTGGCAATTGGTGACGGTGGGAATGATGTAAGAATGATACAGCAAGCTGATATCGGGGTCGGCATAAGCGGAAGAGAAGGGATGCAAGCAGCAAGAGCTGCAGATTATAGCATTGGAAGTAAGAGAATTAGCATGATCTTTATGATCTTTATACTAACTTGAAAATACATATCGTATCATTTTTTCGCCATTTACTTCCAACTGCTTCTGGATTTTATTACTTTTTGTGATCTGACTTTTCTCAAAGGGAATAAACGGGAAAAGATTGATTTATAGTAGTTTAATTGGTTCTTGATTGACGGATCTTTGATTGCAGGATTTAGGTTCCTAAAACGACTGATTCTTGTTCATGGAAGGTATTCATATAACCGGACAGCATTTTTGTCCCAGTATTCCTTCTACAAATCACTGTTGATATGCTTCATCCAGATTTTGTAAGTTGATTATATCCTCGATATGTTCTCAGTTAAATAGCATTTAACTCTTTGCTGAAATACTGACTACCGAACGTACACAGCTTCTCGTTTATTTCAGGCGTTTCTGGAACCAGTCTTTTCAATTCGGTTAGCTTGATGGCTTATAACGTTTTCTACACCAGTATTCCTGTTCTTGTTAGCGTAATTGACAAAGATCTTAGTGAGGCATCAGTAATGCAACACCCTCAAATTTTGTTCTACTGCCAAGCTGGAAGGTATGCTTGATTATTTCCGTGTCTATATCTGCTTTGATTTGATGGAGGTTTCATTGAAATTGATAATTGTTCATACATTAATGCACATCTGTATACTTCATGTTTTTTGCCATTCAGGCTTCTCAATCCGAGCACATTTGCAGGGTGGTTTGGTCGATCCCTTTTTCACGTGAGTACTGCCATCTCAATTCTACTTGTACATTGTATTTGCCAATTTATATTAATTACAAATTTACTATCCCAAGTCCACACATCTGGTTAAAATCTCATAACTTCTTTTCTTCTTTCTCGCCTTTGTTTTAGCCCCTATCATTCTGAAGTCTGGGATTTATTTGCAGGCAATTGTTGTATTTGTAATAACTATTCACTCGTATGCTTATGAGAAAAGTGAAATGGAGGAGCTTGGAATGGTAGCACTCTCTGGATGTATATGGCTTCAAGCTTTTGTCGTGGCACAAGAAACCAAGTAGAGCTCCTTATCCTTGCTACTTAACACATCTAGACACATAAATCACTTTTTGATGTGCATATTCATGATATATACATACATGTAGACACACCTAGTCTTATATACAACTCTTGGAGCCTTAACATTCTCTACCTTTCTTCTTGTGATGATGCAGTAACTTCACGATCTTGCAACACCTTTCCATTTGGGGAAATCTGGCTGGTTTCTATGCCATAAACTTCCTCTTCAGCGCCATACCGTCATCGGGAATGTACACCATCATGTTCCGCCTATGTTCTCAAGCTTCTTACTGGATAACAATGTTTGTAAGTATCAAAAAGTCATATCTTATAATCTTGTCCATAAAGTCTCCTCACTAGCAAAACAGAAAATAATGATAATATTAATTTTCTCTCTTGTGTAGCTCATAGTTGGAGCAGGCATGGGTCCTATTTTTGCATTGAAGTACTTCCGCTACACATACAGACCTAGCAAGATCAATATACTCCAACAAGCTGAACGAACAGGCGGTCCAATACTAACTCTAGGAAACATTGAAACGCAACCTAGGACAATCGAGAAAGAGGTGTCTCCATTATCCATCACACAGCCCAAGAACCGAAGCCCAGTCTATGAGCCTTTGTTATCAGAATCCCCAAGCGCGACTCGACGCTCATTTGGCCCTGGAACTCCATTCGAGTTTTTCCAGTCACAGTCAAGATTGTCATCATCTGGCTATACCAGAAACTGCAAAGATAACTAAAATTGTTAGATTGTTCTCCATTTTTACAGATCCGTGATGCTTGTGACTTCTCTGTTTCTTTTCTTAACTCGAATGGAAACGCAGTCCAAGTCTCGGACATCAACCAAAATGATTATTGTTCATTTTCCTAAAGGAGAGTTGACAAACAAGAAATGAACCCAAAAAAACTTTATGTAGACTACTTTACTGGAATATGCAGATATTTATAAGCAGTCCTTAATTCAGAAACTTTACAATTACACATTGTCTTGTCTGCAAAATAGGTCTTATTTCATGAATCTATCATATGATCTCTGCAAGGGAAAACCAAAGAGAATTCCTCCGAAAATTTGAAAAAAGTAACAAATGGGTACTTGTGGTATTACTCAGATGTTACAATTTCGATCTACGTATAAACCTCCTTCCTGGTTTCCGCTTAGACTGCCCGGCTTCCGAAAACATTATATCCCAATCTTCGACATTCTGCGGAATATAAACATCAAACAGGATCTGGCCAAGAACTCCATTAGGTTTATTTGCGTCTTCGGGTTGAGTACTCGACAAACAAATCAAATCTTGTTTGTGTTCATCTTGTACAGACCCGCCGTCTCTGCCTACATAGTAACCTACGGTGCGAGGCACGAAGAAATGGTCGGTTGTGACAAGTGGAGTTCCGTTGAAGCTCCTGTTGAGACCAGAGGTTGATTGCCCCAAGCTTTGAATTGGCTTTGATATCTCATCGTCACATTGAGTTTCTTTTATAGTTTCTCTGTCAAAACTTCTCGACTTCTGCACATAAATCCACCCTGCTTTGGCCAAAAGCTCGGATACAGCAGCTTTATAGTCGACCTGGTTATATCGATAATGACCTGAAAACATTTTGTTTGTATTAGGTACCGATCATAAAGAATCTACTTTGGAAATCAGAACTTCACAAAGCTTTTGTATATGCTAACCAACATGAGGCGAATCATTCCATTTAACGAGTTTTACATTTCCTCCTAGTTCCTGGAGACGTGTGGCAAAATTGTGTATAGTTTGGTAAGGAGCGAGGTCATCGATTTCAGAACAGAGAATGAGATAAGGGGCTCCCATGGTCTGCACAAAAAAACATTCAAGAAAGAAATGAGACGCGAGTTAAAAACCGAAATAGAAGTTGCCTACTATTGCATAATAAAGGGCTCTTACTATAGTAGAGTAAAGAGTCTGCCAGAACTCGGCTCGCTGTGATTCAAACCTGTTGAGGAAAACGTAATCGAGACTTGAAGCAATACTATTTGCTACCCATACAATTGGTTTAGGCGGATTAGACATTTTGATGGTAGTTGGATGAACCGCGAATCGAGCTCCCAAGTCACTGGTGAAATCCACTGGACATGAGTCATAGATAAAGCCTGAGATGCAGTTTCTAACCAATCTACAATCATCCTGAATACACAACAGAGATGAACCTAAGAATCATCGATAAATAAAAACGGGTTTAATCATAACAACAATGGCATTTGAGGAAGAAGCAATACCGGATTTAGCCCCGTATCACACAATCCTTCAAGTATCTGTAGATAAAATACAAAAAGAAAGATCTTGATTATACTCAATTCCCCTTCAGTGCAGAGAGAATAAATCCAGCAAAAAGGTACAAAAAGCTTACTTGAAGAACTTTATACATACAGGCATTAGGACCACCTGAGAAGGAAGCAAACACTAGAGGAACTGGTTTTAATTTAAGCTCCTGTAACATTTTGACCAAAATTAAGCTTCTGATTGTTTCACAATCTCCATGTAATAAAAGCTTTTACCTTGACAAGCTCAGACACAACATTAGAAGCTAAGTCCTCAGCTTTATCCGGAAGAAACCTAATCAAGATAAACCCAGATCAAATCAATTAAAGGTAGAGAAATCGAGGAACAGAGAAGAAGAAGGAGAAAGACGAACATGTTGAGGAACTGAGAATGGCAGACGAAAGAATCCCAGAGAAGAGAAGAATAGAGATTGACATGGTTTTTGAGATTGCGTTCTTCACTAGACATCCAAGCGAAAACCACCACGATCCCTTCGCTTCTTGGTCCTCCATTGTTGTTCCTCTTCCTCCAGTAGTAATTTCCTCCAAATCCCCACATATTTTCGAAGATGTAGAAATTGAATTGAGAGGTTAATTCAAGAGATGAAAGGGCACACGCCTCGAGCAGAGACGTAGAGGAAGAAGATAGAACAGATCACCATCGTTATCTCTTGTCTCCTTTAAAATATTATGGTCCGTATGGTAATTGTTAATTTGTAGTTGGTGGTGACCACTCACCATATCTCCGTTAATTAGTAGCACCAACCTAAGTTCGAACCATATGTTTTGCAATTTTTGTTTATTATAAAAATTAATGTTCTTGATATGTCATTTTAAATAAGATGGTGTGTATTTCCAATAGATTTACAATTCTCTAGAATACAATCATTTCATTGATATCATTTTATTTTGTAAGTTGTTTAAGTTTTTATTTAAATTAAATATATTAGGTGATATGTTATTTTCAAAGAAACCAAACTTTGAATCAAACCACAAGTGATACCGTTTCAAAGGATCATTTTAGAACAAAGCTAGATGTCATTCAATACAAAAAAAAATTATAATGTAAAAAAATAATAATTGAGTTTGAATGCAAATTCGAATATATTCTGGATAGAAATTAAACAATTTAGTTTAAAGCACCACTAAAGCTTCAAGTGCTCAAGTCATGAGCTCGGTGATGGGTACAAAACAAACTCACCCTCAAACGAAGGATCCCACCATTGGTGAAGCCCATGAGTTGTTTTTAAAAATTCGAATATCATTGTTATTTTTAATGATATTTATAGATTATCGTTTAATTTCTTAATTCATTTTTCTTATATCCGGTTTTTAGATTCTTACACAATAAATGTTTTTTTATCAACAATAATAATATGCATTAAATTAAATTTGAACCCAGACGGTATCACAGTGGGCACTAGATAGCATAAACCATTAGGCTATATAAGTCGTATACTAAAGTTATCAAATCAATTTTTGTAACTCTAAATTTA
Organism: Odontarrhena argentea; assembly: GCA_900406245.1. Lineage (NCBI taxonomy): Eukaryota > Viridiplantae > Streptophyta > Magnoliopsida > Brassicales > Brassicaceae > Odontarrhena > Odontarrhena argentea. Next base: position 7,394 of record OVAF01000298.1, on the reverse strand, counting down.
CTATTGTTTCTTCTTTAGTACCCCTTTAACAAAAAATTATCTAAAAGCCACCCACTTGGATGAACAAGTTTATTGAAATAAATGAGAGGATTAAAAAGAAAATGATCTCTCGAGAAAAGAAAATCAACTCTATTAATATATATATGTATATATAAAAACTAAATATGGAGATGGTAGTACAATACTCTTACATCGATACAAATACAATAGCACGAAACATAACCAACAGAGATGCATGGTAGTGCAGAATCTTAGATAAATATTGTTGAGTTGCTTGACAAGGATCGCACAATGAAATCTCAGAACTGAACAATAATAAAAAAAACAGAGCACGAGTTTTTTGTTGGCAATTGAATTGCCTTTTTTGGTTTTTTCTTTTTGATTAAATAAAGAGAATGGAAACAACGACAATGAAGGGAAAACAAGAAAGATAAAAAGATGGTTCCTTTACCTTAACAATTAGGAGACCTTTTTTACGAAAAAAAAAAAAAAAAAAAAGACATGCACTAGGAGACCATTTCTCCACTTATTACACAATGGAAAGCAAAATAAATAGACAACTTAAAAACAAGGAAACAAGAGTATATATGGCTTTGAGTGCTCAAGTCTCGGTGATGGATGGGTACAAAACACACTCACACGCAAACGAAGGATCCCACCATTGTTGAAGCCCATGAGCCGCTCCTATGGATGTGCTCGTATTAACAATCATATAAGCCGATCGAAGATGGTGAATGGGCTCTGCTGGAAAATCTGATGATGAAGATGATCCACCTACATTTAAGAATAGACTCTTGAGTGGGTTTTCAGTAGCGATCCTCTCGACATTGCTATATCCCATCTCAGACATGCGGGTTCTGTTCTTAAAATAACCAATGTATTCTGAGCAGAAAATATCTCTCTTATTCACAAACAAATAAGGTATCCATGCTGCTTGGTTCACTGCTGGATCATCTCCTTGACCCTATAACAATCATACACATTAAGAAAACAAATTCAAGAAAGTATCCATTTTCCTGAAATAAAAATTCAACCTTGTTTCGAACAAATTGTAAATCTGTATATATAGATCAAAGATTTAAATTTGTTTACAGATGTATAATATATATATTTATTTATTTATTTTACCCTATTAGACCACACTTTGAGTAATTCGAGAGACTATGATAACACTTGCCCTTATATGATTGGTTTCTTTTTTTATTTTTATGTACTTTAATATTTAAATATAAATAATATAAGATATTTAAAGAAGCTCTCACCGATGGAGATGGCATAGGAATATCCTTGAAGACAGTGGCTACTTTGGCTTTGAAAAAACTCTTGGAGAGTCGAATTCCATCTTTTAGAGTTTCCCACTTAATTAGCTGCTCCAGAGGGAAAGCCGAGATGGGCGGATTGAAAATGTAAGACTCGAGGGAGAATCCCTTACTTTCCATGGTCTTTCCCAGCAGCAATGCCCGAGCAGCTCCAAGAGAGTGTCCAGCGAGCCAAACAGATGTGTTTTTTTGTTCGGCCGCCACCAACTTCTCGGTGGCTTGCATGGCGTGTGTAAACGTGGTGCTATCACGGAGAATGTTCAAGGCGAAACGTAAGTCACTTCTTAAATCAGTAAACCAAGTACGTGATCTTAGGACCGTGCCGCGGAAGGCGATCACGTAACGTGGAGGTCTCGGGTCACTTGAAATGTGTTGGTCATGATTGTAGTGGTTGTACTCGAATACGCCACCGTATACGGAGTTATCGCATACGTCAATCAACTTTTCGCGTAAAGTGAAGTGGTAGTCTTCCCACCAAGGCTTGGCTTCTGATTCGGTAACTACTGCCAATTTATACACTCCTTGTACCAAAGATGATGTCACTGTGGTACGATGCTTCAGATTGCTCCTATATATTAAAACTCGACGGTGAGTTGTAAATCAATACAAGTTGGAGAAAGAATAAATATGTGCTATTAAGTTTAACCTTGCTGCTTATATATGTATATAGAGTATGTTGGAAACCTCATATAACAATGATGATGACTGATGAGAGGTTAATAGAAATAAAATTAAAGAACTATTTTTAAGTTGTAATTAAGCATCAGTAGCTACTCATAGACAATTATATTGTAAAAATGTTGTAAAATAAAACAGTACCAGTCAACACAGGCAAGATGCAAAGGACGAGAAAGCCTGGAAATCGTTCTTTCTGTGGCCATTGTTTCTTTTTTTTTTTCTGTCACTGAAAGAGTTATTGCCTGATTTTTATTGCTAGAATGAAACAAGATGCCTAAGAAGTTGTATATTTATAGCTGTAGAAATTCCGACAAATATCTACAATTTTTTTTTTTTTTTTTCCCCTATTGAAGAGATATGGAGAAAGGTCTACAAATTAANAAAAAAAAAAAAAAGAAAAACAAAAAAAAAAAAAAAAAAAAAAAATTAAGAAAGAGTACAATATCCATGCATGTGCTAAGTAAACGCAACCTTTTTCTTTTTTTTGGGACAAATGCAACCTTATTTAATAGATAAATTGACATAAATACCACATTTTAAGTTATATTTTTCAAATCTACCATTATTTTTCTTTCAAATGTACCATTTTTATGATTTAATGTTCGTTTAGGGTTTTAGCCTAGTACTGTCAATTGGGCTGTCCGCGTCCGTATGGGCCTGTCCGTGCGGACAAAAAATTTTTGCGGACTAAATTTGGACAGCCCATATGGACAGCAGACAAAAACTTGCGGGCCTATGTCCGCGCCCGCAAAATGTTGCGGAACAATAGGCTTATCCGCGTCCGCTTATTTTTTTTTTTTTTTCAACTTGTGTTTTTTTTTCTATCTTGTTTTTTTTTTTTTTATCTTTATCAGTTTGCTAAATGTTCTTTTGTGATATAAAACTTGCTAAATGTTTGTTTAATATATACCTGATTTTTTTATTTTTCAACTTGTTAAATGTTAAATTTATAAATTACTAATAAAATGATAATTATAATTATAAAAAATTCACAGAGAACTAAATATATCAATTATTGACTATTGAAAGCCAAATTCATATATCTAACTTTTAGACTAAAATTCTTGGAATACTAATGATGTTAAATTAGTTTTATATTTTTTGTAAAACTATTCTGAGGATTACTTAACCATATTTTTGTGAAATTTTTTATTTTTTTATTTTTTTAATATTTATTAGAATATATCATAAACATATATATATATATATATCAATTTCGCAAATCGAAATTAAAATTAGAAAACAAAATTGTTTCAAATAGGCTAAAAAATCATAAATATGAACTAAATATATCAATTTGATTTATATTTGGGGATTATATATTTTTATGATAGTAAAAATATACATAAATTGTAATAATAATTAGATAATATATAAACTTAGAACATAAATAAATAGGAAAAATAGTAAAAATTTTGTGTTTGTGAAATTATACATCAATAGTAAAATTCTTTGAAAATGTTGCATTTTCAAAATTTTGTTATGGAATTTCAATTTTTTGAAATGTTATTATTAATTTTTTATTAAAGTTTAATATTAATATTAATAACTTGACCTTTAAAACTTGTACGTTTTTTGTTCATTCATCTTTAGGGTTTACGTTAATTAACTTCATACAATTCTTGGAATACAAATAATGTTAAATTAGTTTTATAATTTTTTGTAAAACCATTTAACAATATTTTTGTGAAATTTTGGTTTTTGTGATTTTTTAATATTTATAAGAATATGTCATAAACATATATATATATATATAACATATATATATATATATCAATTATATATATCAATTTCGCTAAATCAAAATTAAAATTAGAAAACAAAATTATTTTAAATAGGCTAACAAATCATGAATATGAGTTAAATCATATGTCCGCGGACACGTCCATGTCCGCACGGTCTTGTCCGCTTTGTCCGCGGACACATTTGTACTTAGCCCATATTCGTCCGCTTTCTATTTGGGCCTGACCATGTCCGCGCCGCTTCATGCGGACATGGACAGGCCCGCGGACGAAAGCCCAAATTGACACCTCTAGTTTTAGGGTTTAGAGTTTGGAGTTGAAACTTTGTAGGATTAAGGTTTAGTGTTTAATATATATTTGGGTTTAAGATTTAAGATTTTAGGGTTTATATTTGGGGGGCTTTAAGGTCAAAACAATTTTTAGGGTTTATGATTTTAGGGTTTAGGGTTTTAATCCTAAAACCCTATAAAATATTAAAAACATTTTAAAATATTTAAAATTGTAATTTTACTTCAAATCGGTATATTTTAAAAAATATATCATAAATGAATGAAAAAATGATATATTTTGAGAAGTGGTTATTGAGAAGTAGTATTTTTGCAAATCCCCTATTTTAATAAGTCTATGAGTCAACAAGTTATTATTATTGGTCTAAGAATTAATCAGCTAACGACATAAATCAAATTTCAACTGGATTTAAGAGAAAATGGGCCATGGGCCATTTTCTCCTCGATTTAATTGAAAAGTATGTCCACATATTTAAGTATTTAACCATACGTGTCTACGCTCGTTGAATCTTATATAGAAGAGTTCATATATTAATGAGTCAAAACACAAAAGAAAAATCAAACCTTAAAAAAAAAATTAATAGCACCCATTTTTTTTATGTTTGTTCCATGTTAGTAATATGCACCAAATTAAATTTTCCAAACATCATTACCGTAAAAATAATGCTAGAACCAAAACAATATACGGTGGTAATGATGAATACGTGTTGCCATAGAAATACAATAGTTATAATGTTTGTGGTGATATATACTTGTTGTTATGAAGATTAGAGATTCGTTTTCCATTAAAAATAAATAAATCATTGTTCGACAAACTAAATAATTTGAAACTAAAGAAAATTTAGGGATTTGATTAAACAAAATTCATTTAGCTAGTGGAAACTATACCATATAAAAAAATCATTCTGAAATAAATAAAACCATAGGGTATTTATTGCGGATAGTCAACCATTTTGAATGGTATTTTCGTCGTAAATATGTTAAGGTGATGATTGGTTCATCCGCTATCACCCGCAAACGCTGCGTTTGCGGGTAGTAGCGGTTGTTAGCGTTTCAAAACAATCATGCGAATCGCGTATCATCGTTTTATACCGCTAAAATTCCCTCAAAACTAAAAGCTCCTTTTCTCTAGCGTTTGCGTTAGCGGGTGGTTGCGTGTGGATGAAAAAAAAAAAAGGAATAAAGAAAAAACCCAATAAAATTTGAAATTTGAAATAAAAATTTAGAAAAATAAACATAAACATAGAATAGAAGAAAATATTAAAGTTTAAAAATCATAACAAAAAAAAAATAAAAGAAATATGTTTTCAGAAAAAATAAAAGAAATATAAGAATGAACGATATTAATCGTACACGAGTTCATTATTATTGAAATTCTGAATTTTTAAAAATAAAATTCAATTTTCTTTATAATTTAAATTTTAATAAATATTTTTTAAACAAAAAATTATTATTATTTTATTATTTTGTAGCTGAAAAAATAATTTATATGTTTGTTTTTCATATGAACTCAATTTATATGTTCTTTTTGTATTTTAATTATTATATGTATTTACTATATATATTCTTTTCAAACATATATCTTTTTTTTTTTATGATTTATTATTTTAATATTTTATTTATTCTCAATGTTTATATTTATTTCTCTAAATTTTTATTTTAAATTTCCTATTTTAAAAATTTAAAATTTATTTTGTTATTTTATTTTTAATTTTTATTTTTTTGTATTTTTTAGAATTTATTTATCATAATAATAATAATAATAATTGAATATTCACGGCCAATTAAAAACTGACACGTGTCAGATCATAAAAAAATAAAAATAAAAATGATGGTGTTAATGGTCGTTTTTATTTTTATTAACCATATTAATAATGTTTAATTAGTAATTTTCTAAATTTATTATTATAAGATGATTTTATTTTTTGTGTATTTTACAATTTTAAATAATTTTTTTGTTTTATTAATGTATTTTAGCCGCTATTAGATCCACTGACAACCAATCATAATGATCCCGCAAATTCATCAATTTTTAATCGCTGCACCAGTCGTGTATATCGCCAAATAACGCTCAAAACCACAATCGCCCGCTTTCGCAAACTTCCGCACCCGTATCCACACCCACAGAGTTTGAACCAGTCGCGCCGGTCGATGGGTTTCCAACCTCCTCGCGTTATGTTATATCACCTTCAAATTTACACTCCAAAGGAAAAGTCTTCAAGAAAATGATGGGAAGTTAAAGACATAACTCGAGAAGAAGAAGTCATGGGTTTAATATTCCAAGCTTAGTTTAGGACCCATTTTAGAGTGTTAGTACAGTGGCCCACTGTACTACGTGCCATGTAGTCAACAATGGATGTATTGAAATTTTTTATCAACGGGGTTGGAACATTTCAAAACATCGATCCAATCTTCTTCCATAGTTTCCTATGAAATTTCTCTACAAACATTTAAAAGGTAATTCTGTTATATAAAAGTAAAAGGTATTTCTCGAGAGTTAGACACATGGTTGACTAATAATTGACTCGTGTTCTTCCTTACTCACACATTAGTAGTTAATCATAGCTTCCCTAGCTAGAAGAGAATCCATTTTGGTGAACTCATACGCATGCCTGAGTGATCCATACAATCAAATGACATGAATAAAAGAAACTGATAGAATTTGGAGGAAACATAGTAATAGAATAGTTTCTCTCAATTTATTTGATAGAAAGAGATTACATATATATACTAGTCTATGAATATTCTTTAACCTAGTTCTGCTTAGGGAACAAGTAATATGAGATACGCAAATATATACTTTCCTAAATACATTCACTTCGATCTCCGTAATCTCCCGAGATCTTCGTTCTAGGCTTGGTGGGCTTCTCCCTAATACCCTCCCGCAAGCTCATACGTGTGAAACACGTGTGAGATTGGACATAACTTCAAAATATTGGCTTTACACTCGGCCAACGAGTCATCAAAGCGGCATTATACCGGGCCGCCGGGTCATCAATGACATTTATACCCGGTCGTAGGGTCAAATCGGCTGCAACATCCCGCCGTAGGATCAAGTCGACATTTATACCCGATCGTAGGGTTCATCAAAGGCGTTTATACTCGGCCATAGAGTCATCCATTCAATGGAAAATACATCATCACCGTATTTGTGTATTTCCATCAAAACATAACCACATGAATAACTGATTCATGGTTAAAGAAAAATGGCACCTTCACCATCAAAGAAACCAAGCGGAAACTGCACTTCAAGAAACTAGCAACACGCTAGATAATATGGCCAATCGACCAAATCAACAAAACAATCCAATAGGCTTCACCATCTTTGGAACAAGTCACCAATAGAAAATCAGCATAACCAATACTGA
>OVAF01000297.1:0-48901 GCA_900406245.1 Odontarrhena argentea | reverse complement strand
TATAGGCCAAAACACTAATTTAGCCATCTTTTCTATTTTTCTCAGTAATTCACTCTTGTTTTATTTATTTTTCTATTCAAATTCTCCTAATTAATTTAATAACCATTAAACCAATTTTTTTCATCTACTGTACGTATAATCTTTGAAATTAATCAATTGTTCAAGGTTCAACTCAAAAAGGTCACCGTTGAATTCTGATGATGAATTTCAAACTGCCACACATATTACATTTGATACGATGATATCGTAAATGGGTAATACAAACTGTTGGACAACTAATAATGTAGAGTTTTGAACAAGAATATATAAAAATTAAGTTCCTATGCTCTTTTTAGTAATAAATCATTCCAACCATTTTTCCCGCGATTTATATTAACGAACAATCCAAATTACATATATATATTTTTAACATCTGATTATATTAAACCGTAAACGAAACGAACAAATATTTTACAAACCAACGTGGCGGTACATCATAAGAAACCGATAAAGCAGTAATATCATTGGCCTATTTAGCTAAGATATCAGCCGCTTGATTTCTCTCTCGATTCACCGAATCAAAAGAGCAAAGAGGTAAGTGTTGCGTCCAAGTTCTTATATCCCAAAGAATGGTGGTAATTTCAACAGTTGAGATCGAGCTCCTTGTTGATCAACGTGGCAAGGATTTCATTATCCCCCTCAAACCAAACTTGTCTCCAACCTTTAACCCATATTATATGTCATACATGAAGAAATCATAAAACTTCTGCTTGTAAAGTTGAAGTAGCACGTCTTAGCTGTGCACAACCCGAGAGTATATGACGACCATGATCATCACGAATCAGCCATCCTACTGCAGTGTAAGGGCGACCATGAACATAACTCGCATCGAAATTACATTTTAACCAGCCAGCAGGTGGTGACTCCCATTTCGACGATGTCCGCTTGCGAGGCCGGGGTTGCGGTTAAAGACTTTTGGTAGGTAGCGAAGCTATCCATTCATGAACAACACTCCAAATCCGTTCACTTTCAAGGTGTGGATGATCATTCATCTTTTGGAATAAGAAATTGTTGCGTGATTTCCATAGCATCCAAAAAATCCAAATAGGCATTAATCGAATGTCCAAAGATAACTGATCTTGTGTAGCATACTGGAGTATAAAAGCAAAGTTTTGTTCCAATGGCCACGTAGAGCAATAGAAATCCATGAGTGATATGTTAGCGCACTGCCAAACTGCTTTGGCATGCTGACATTCGAACATGATGTGTGTAATTGTCTCATCTTCAACACAACACCATTGACAAACATGGTCGATATGAACTTGACGGGATAGAAGACCTACCGCAGTTGGTAATGCGGTAAATCTAGGTAAATCAACATATTTTCTAAGAGGTTTTTTTAGCATTTCACTTCATTCGCTTGATGAATATGGCTAGCTACCTACGATTCATATTCCATTTATATATATATATATATATATATATATATATATATATATATATCATGATACGATGATATCGTAAATGAGCAATTCAAACTGTTCACCAACTAAGAATGTGGAGTCTTAAAACAAACAAGTTTATAAGTATGTAATCTTTGGTGAATAAATGAGCACAAAGAGGTTTTCATGGGCCAACAATCCACAATTACATGTATTTCTGAAAAAACTCAACATTAGTTAAGAGAACAAGTAAAGATATTGTTGATTAAGAGAAGAAGTAAAGATATTGTTGATTAAGAGGCGCAAGAAATGTCCCTACGAAAAGGAAGGTGGTTGAATAAATTACAATACAGACTAGAGGGAGAGAGAGGTGTGGTCACATGTTATGGGCCAAGACAAAAATGACATGTTCACACTTTACAACAACACTCACAACTCACAAGTTGTTAATAAGTTTAATGAGTCTCCCCATCTCTCAACCGTCTCGTGACCCATAATTAATTAACCAGATTATCCGGCTTAATTAACGCCTTTCAACACTTGTTCAATCATGCATATACCATTTCTTCATCAACATCAAACAATACTTGTTATTTCCTCCATCTTTGTTTATTTAATTTATTAATTTATAGGTTTTACAAGCAAAGTAAAATGTAAAACTTAATTAATTAGGGAAAACGACCAGCATTAGAGGCAAGTTTGAAAGAAGTGAGATTCTTTGATCTAAGCCATGCCTTTTCCCATACGACCGCCTCGTACTTCTTGCTCGGACCTCCTTCTCCTTCCTTAGCCGCCACAAGAAGCCGGTAATTCACACCGGCCACCACTTGAGTCTCTCCCCGAACGACTTTTTCAAACTTGAGCTCCGACTTGTTCTGTTTATCGTACTCAGAGACGGCGAATTCGCCGATCTCAACGACGTGAGGGGCTCTAACATTGGAGATGGGAGTCCAACCACCGACAAGCACCGCCGCAGAGGCATAGAGAGGGAGGAAAATAAGAGGGAAGAAGAAGAGGATTGTTGCTTTCTTCATCATAACTCTTTTGCTACTTACTGTCGTTACATTAGTAATGGAGAAGGTCCCTTTTTATATTAGTGCTTTGCCAATTTGTCACGTGACATGCCCCTGGGGGTTACAATTTTTGTTTGAGTTATTCTTTGACTTGAGATACTAGCATACATATGTATCGGTGTCATTAATTAATATAATGACACCATACACGGCAAGATGTTCAGATTTCCTTTTCAAGTGGTCTCAAGTAAGTTCAACAGTTACATATTAAGTTATGATAATTTCACTCAAGACAAATCGTGCAATTTCAAAATGAAGCAAGAAATAAAGTTTATCGATCATTTGGGATTTTCAAGATCGATCGATTTGTGTTTTTCGGAATAACGAAAGTTATATATATATATCCTAGAAAATATTATGTGAATATTCCTTGAAGTTCTAAAGTCGATCATAAGAGCAAATCCAATGGTAAAAGAAGTGAAGTGTCTTAAGATTTAATTAAAATATAAAGATTAAATTATAAAAGAATTGTGGCCAATAGAAAAATGACACAATTAAGACTTGTGTCATAAGAAGAGTCTTAAGTGTCTATTTAAGACCTTTTTTCATTCTCTTTCATAAACAATGTCTTAAATTTATAATAAAAAAATTAGATTAGACACTCATAAAATGTCCATTGGACATGGTCTAAGCCGTTCAATACCCTATCTAAACACTTTTTGTCATTTTCGAGAAGGTGTATCTCTCCTTATTCTCAAAACTCCTTTGAAAGAGTATTTTGTTTTAAAATCTCTCAAAAAATCTTTTTCTTTTATTTTCTTGTTGTTGGGGGTGATCATCTATGGTTTTGAACCTTTGATGATTCTGATTTTATTCGGTAAATTACTTCCATGGTGTTCTCTTCGATGAGCAAGTAGTTTGATTGTTGAGTTTAAGATTTTCATTAGTTTTATGGTTTGATAGATAGGATTACGAATCACACATTTATAAAGTACTTTGTCTAATTAAAAAGTACACCTATAACACATTATTAGGTTGAAGATATGATATGGCATAGATAAGATAAATCCATATGAATAAAAACTAAACTATTATTAATTTGATTAATTGTCAATTCTTAGTATAAAGCATATTGTTCCTTTATTAAGATAATGTAATTTATGTTTAAATGAAATTGAATTAAAATATTACTTCATAAAAAAGAAATTGTCTAGTCTATCAAAGTTGTTTGCGAAATTCTTTGTTTCCAATGCAGGATGCATTGGGAGTAGAAGAAAGACCGATTTGTACACTATTTTTTGTTTCGTAACTTTTGAAGTGTATCATATCAATTTTGATAACGGGTGATGTAAAATTGGGGAGGGTTTTAAAAGCTTTTATAATAGCGGTTAGTCATATGACAGAATATGGTGAAGGAATATTAATTTATTAGTGAATTTATTAATTAATACAATGTCTAAAGTGAGAGAGCGAGAGAAATTAATATATTTAGTTTTTGTAAAGAAATTTAGCCAATTTTAGATTTTTTGGCAACTATGTAATAAGTTTTTTTGTTTCTTTTGATGTCATATTGAAATGTAATGAATACATTTAAATTTTAATCTATTAAATTTATTATTTTTGTCACGATTTTAATCTATTAAATTAAACCACTAAATATCAATAATGACAATAAAACTAAGAGTGCTTTGAAATTTTACCAGACAATTTACTATATTTTGCCATTCATCATGAATAATAATGATAACTAATACATGCCTAAACTTTTTTAGGTAGATAAAAGTTTACCCAAAAAGAACTAAAACTCAAAAATTTAGTTTACAAATAAAAAGTATGTTTATGACAGTTATGAGAAAACTGACCGGATTATTCCTTCATAACAATATACATATAAAAGAGATAAATGGGTGTAACGGACAAAAAAGGAAAGCAAGAAGGCATGGACGTTTTCGTTTCTATTTGTTTTTGTGTTTGTAGGAAGACTCGTTGGACAGTGAAGGGGCGGAGTCTTCAAAGAGATGGGATATGGTATAAACACTAAAATAAGAGTTCAGATTTTGGTATAGACATCTTGATATACATTCACCTTGGAATTTCCACGATTAAAAAACAACCTAGCTTCATTTTCCATAAAGGAGTATAATCATTCTATTATCCGTAGAAATAAGTCCAATATATAGCTTTCAACTACATATGTCTGAGAGTGGAATTGGAAAACATGTTCGTTGGTAATTTGGTATCATCTCTAGCTAGCAGCTCCCCAGGTGTCGGAAAATACAAAAATCCTTACTTTTATTGAATGTCTCAATGGAATATACACAGAAATAAAAGGACCAAACTGAATCACCGGTACGTTGGGAGAGCAAAAAAGAAAGCAATCGTACCGGAAACTATACAAGGGGCGGGCTAGATTGTGAATTTCGACCACATCTATAGCGTCTTTTGCTTCACCCCATATCCTCATTCCATAAGCATCAACATCATCCATACATATAATCACAAATGAATCGATAGCGTCTTTTGCTTCACCCCATATCCTCATTTTGACGCAAAAACGTAAGCCCCTGCGCCATATATATTGTGCAAAATACATGAGCAAATTTTTGTCAAAATTAAATAGAGAATTAAGTAGAGAATTAGGCATACCAAGAGTGGGCATCAAGACTGAGAGAAAGAGGGTCCCGGCGATCTTGAGAGGCAAACCTGTCTTGATCATGTCTTTGATCTCGATATGTCCCGTCGTGAACCCAACAATGTTAGAAGGTGTTCCCGTGGGTAGCAAGAACGCAAACTGAGCCCCAATGGCACCTGGTACCATCAGGAGCAGAGGATGTATTTTCATCGTCTTGGCAATCTCTATAAGCAAAGGAACCAACAAGGTAGTGGTGGCATTGTTTGATGTGAACTCTGTGATGGTAGCAGAAATAAGACAAACTGTTGGAGCAATGGCCCAATAAGGAGCAGTTTCAAGAAAGACCAATCCTTTCGATAAGACTTCAGCTAAACCACTTGTCCGAACCCCATCAGCTATAGCGAATCCAGCTCCCAACAACAGCACAATGTTCCACGGAAGCTTCTTGCATTTGCCCCAATCCATAAGCTTCTCTCCCTTATTAATCTTGTTTGGGATTATAAACAACAACGTAGCCATCATGACACTCACCGTTCCATCCCCAGCTCGGCCATCGAAAAACAGACCCCATCCGGGAATATCATCGGTTATATTCCTAGTCATCCACAAGACAACCAGGCCACCAAAGACGGACAAGACCATCTTCTCCGCGAAACTCATAGGTCCTAACAGCTGAAGCTCAGTGGTAAGATGAGACTTATGAAGATAAGGGGAGAGAGCTTTCCCCGCGCCTTTAGGTAAATACAAAACGCAGAGAACACCCCAAAGCACCACGAATATACACAAAGCCATGGGGAAACCGAAGAAGAACCATTGGCTGAAACTGATGGGATCAGCCTCAGGGAAATAGCTCTTCCACATTCCGACAAGAATGAGGTTGACACCTGTTCCAGTGAGAGTGCTCATCCCACCAATTGCAGCTGAGTATATGACACCGAGCACCACCGCTCGACAGAACTTACCGACAGCGGGAGAGACTAGTTCGGAGGAAGAAGAGGAAGGAAGTCTCTGGAGTATACCTGTAGCGACTGGCATCATCATGACCGCAGCAGCAACGTTGTGCATCCACATGCTCACGAAGGCCGTTGTGGCGCAGATGCCTAGTAGAAGCAGCGGTGCGTTTAGTGGCTCCACGCAGAACACCAACGTTACCTTGATACATTTAATTCTTATGTTAATTAAAGCTCCACATAAGTAGGAAATCATACGACTATGTAATCTTATTATGTGATACGATCAATGATTAGAGATGCAAAACTCAAAAGTGGAGCCCGCACTGAATATAGATAGAGACACAATGAAAACTGTATATATGTGAAAACAAAATAAATGAGTGTGGAGGAATCTGATTGATGGACCACTCTACACATGTTGTTAACATCACATATATTTACAAGGTGGGGATCCAATTCAACATCTCCACACATATTATACCAATTATTGTTGCGATCGATTACCTAAACCCTGGACCCTCACCAATTCCTAATCATTCCCTACGTGTCTCTCAATATATACTACCTTCGAAATTCAATCACATTAATAAGTTGAAATTAGCTATCATTTGGTTTGTTAATTTGTCCCGGTGATGATAACACAAAATCATACGAGTTAATTTTTAATTTTATTGGGTAATAATAATGAAAAATATTGTGTGGGTCGGTAGAGAGTAGCAACGATGGATCACAAAAATAATACACTAAGATACAATTTTGGGGACTTTGTATTAGGATTTGGATTCATATTGTATTTTATAACTCAAATGAATGAATATATATATAAAAGTGGAAAAGGAAGAAGAGAAAGACTAACGTTAAGGGCAAGTCGGCGATGGATGTTATAGTGTTCGACGGCGAGGGCGAGGATGAAACTGCCGAGGACAAGGGCGATGACATCATCCATGTAGGAACTGGCCACTTGATCAGCCGCCGTTATTCCGAACAGAGGAAACAGAAAGAGCGGCGACATGGAAGTGATGGGCATGGGAACAGCCTCCGTCAACCACCACGAGAATATCCAAACAAGAACGCCCAGCATGTTCCTCGCCGTCTTCGTCTCATCTCCGGCGAGCCTTGTGCATAGACACACCACGGCGCACAGAAGAGGACCCAGAGCGATGTAGCAATTCTTGGGCGTGAATATTTCCCGGAGATGTTCTCCCACCGTTGTTCTCTCGGGTGGTTCGTCGTGACGGACGACTGGTAATAACGGAGCTTTCTGATCGTCGGCGACGGAGTCATCACCACCACCGTTCATTCTTTCTGTTTATTCCGTTTTTCTTTTTTTTAATGCAAGAAATGTGAGACAACTTTACAAAGGAAACAAGAGCCTTTTATAAATATATCATTCTTTTATCATTATTATTACGTAATGTTAAAAAATTAAAATAAACGAATGTGTGTCTAAACACATGTTTTTTTATTAGTTATTTGTTGTGGTCATCATATAACATGATATTCGGTTTATGTGCCTGGGTAACACATGTTTTTTTTAAGGCTTCTGTGTAATTGCGGAATGATGGAAACAAGAANCCCCCGGGTTTTTTTTTTTTTTTTTTTTTTTTTTACAGAAATACACTTGCGAGATAAGATTATTGTCTGATTGGATAAAAATTTTAGAATAAATTTTTACTATATACTTAGCTATCACCTAATACATCATGAAAACTTCATTTTTTTTCTTTTCACCATCAGAAAAGACTAATATACATATGAAATTTAAACAAAAACTATATATGATGATAAAATTTTAAGTATTATCCTATAAAAAAAAGAAAAAAAAAATTAATGATGATGTGAAACCCATATCATAGATAGATATAATCCCATTGACCCACACAATAAATGCAAGGATCATTTATCTTATCCTGCATTTCCACACAAACAAAAATTATCGTCCAAAATATGATAATCACAAATGAATCGATAGCGTCTTTATATGTAAAGTCTTTATTTATCAGTTTAATGAGTTTTCCTTTGTAATTGTTTCAGCTAAAACGCAACTTTGCATTCTCAACTTTTATTTAACATTTCGCAAAAAAAAAAAATGATTGGCCAAAATCTGAAGAATTACATTTTTAAATATGATTCGGCATGCTACCTTTGAAAACCTTAGTTTAGTAGAGTTCCTTTTTGTTTTTTGTTTTTCTTTTCGTTTTAGTCTTGTATATATATTGTCTTTAAAAAAAATGTATAGATTCGATTTTGTTGTTATTGGAGTCACATTTATGAATAGAGACAGTTGTGTATTATCTTTGGAAGACAAAGTCGAATTGGATAATGATAATGAGTTAATATAAAGAAAGGTTATTCTACAGTGAATCATGATTGATGGCTTTTCAGGATGTCTAAAGGAAGCTAATTGTAGTACACAAAAAAAGAAAAAAGAAAGAATACAAGATATACTATGGAACCCATGAGAAGGATGGGTCTAATAACAAATTTACCAAGTGACAAGTGGCTTAGCTGTGATGGTTGTAAATCTTTATATCTGGAATCAGATGGATAATCCATCGTAACATTTTTTAGAGATAAAGATGACAAGCAATCACAACTACATCTTGCTATTTAACTATAACTTTTCAGTTAAATATTTTAAATAAGTACAGTAGTAGAATCATTAAAAAAAAAACTTCAATTTATTTTTAAATTATAATCCAATATGTCTAGCACCTCTGGCTAGACTATCAGACTTGGCAAGTTAATTAGCATTACATATACGAGGAATTCATCCAACAAAAAAAAATAGAAAATCATTCTCTTAGATTCTCGAATGCAGCCGCATAGGAAGCAAAGTATATGACCTTAATTTAAAATGGATTTTTGATTTTGATTAATGTTGTTATCACTACTAAACGGAGTGGATTTGTCCGAATTGAAGGGCAATCGGTTTGGCAAGACTAGTAGTAAAGAGGTGAGAGAGTTGGACACGTTTTAACAAATGCCTTTGGTACTCCCCCCAACTTCCCCGGTTCTTACCTTCCTCTCTCTCTCCGCAATTATACAAATGCATTTTCACACCAAACTGTAATTAAGAAACATTCTTGTTTTCAAACAAGGTTCACCTCAAATATCTCTGGGAGATATACTATTAACTTGATCTACACTACTCTATATTGATAAGAATATACATATGCTTATGATGATTTTTTGGCTATTATCCATTTGATTTAAGTATATACTAAAAAGGAAGACCAAGTACTGAATTATTGCATTACTTAATAATGTGTGAGAAAGAGAGAGGTATGGTACCAATACTATTCTGATACTGACTGGGTCCAATTGCAACAACAAGATAGATGACATGTAGGCAGATCAGATTTATGATATTATATAATCATCAAACTAATTACTCTAAATATAATAGGAGAAATCATTTATGCGTCATGCCATGTGGATGTCTTTGATTCCACCACTTGTTTTAAGGGAATCAGCTGACTATCTGGCCTTCAAAGTTGAAACAAAAATAAAAACAAAAACGAATATGGAGGTATACAACAAGTTTAAGTAGTACCGCAAACGTTATGGGTGAAAACTGACAAAGCTATCAATTTAACATTGCAAGTCTCTCTCAAGGCATCCCACTCACATGCCATTCCACACTAGGAAGCTTCCTTTATTGTCTTTTTTCACTTTAGCCTTTGTTTAGAGTCTTACGAGGCTCAAACCTTACTCCGACACATGTCTCCTATACTTTCTCTCTACTCGGTTGCATTACACAAATTTAGATTTTCTGAAAACACATGTCTTCTCTTATGAATACACACATGGTTTCATTGTCAATTACAGAGACATCCTCATCATCACATTATGAAACCAACAAAGTCTTTTTATTCTCTTGTCTTCAAGTTCTGACAGGAAGGAAACCAAAATAAAAACATTTTTGGAAGAACAAAGCAGTGAAGATAACACGCTTGAGTTTTGCAAGCAGATGACTTGGTGGGTGGGTCTTCTATGGCTCTCCTCCAAGCTCCACTCTCAGGTTGTCATATGGGTACACTCTTGGCGTCTGCACGCAACAGTGTAAGACATCATCATCAAATGCTAAAACCAAAAGCATCACAATGAAAAGAACATAACATAAACTGGCATAGAACAACTTCTAGAGTTGAAGAACAAACACAGTCCAGCTCCACATATAGACAAGAAAACAAGAGACCAAACTCTAAGAGCAAAGATCTCACTACCATTCATTTTACATGTCTCCTTTATACCTCTAATATAGGACGCTTTGGCCATGGTGTGCTGTTAAATTTCTATAACTCCATTCCGTCAAACAAGACTCATATATTAACAATTACAAGGTCTACGATGCTTGGCCAGAGGACACTAAGAGAACTGCTGCTGATACACCTCTAGAGGATTCTTGCTAGCCTATGAGCATTGTATCTACTGAGTTCATAAGAACATTGTGGGGTGATTCTTTCAGGTGTTCCTAGCTAGCATTTACAAGCTAAATTGACTGAGATAAGATGATGAAAACAATGTGGATATAAGATCCATCTCTTCCAGTTAAATACTGGGACATACAGGATACAGCAAAGGAAGATAAGAACATTGACAACATTCTGTAATATGAGCAATTTTCTTGGTGAATTCAAGGATGTGTTTTTACATCTTGTTGATGGGTATCTGAAGATTTAAGCAAAAAAAAAAACTTTTATCAAAAACCAGCCTACCCGAAGTATATACTTGATAATAGGTCTAGTAGAAATGATAACGTGCTTAGCAATTTGCAGCAAAATCACAATTGCTGCTGAAATCAAGACCCAAAAATGGCACCACAACAGATTGCAAAGTCATGGTAAGCATAGTAAAAACGATAATGTGGATTGATAAATCGAATTCAGAGGTCAATAAGCAGAATAACAAGGGAAAACGTAATGCAGTTGAATCATAACAACATATCCTGCATATCCTAGACACGAAAATGGAATGCTAATTAGAAAAGAGGTTGAAAGGAATAAGCAGATACCCATGGAATTGTAGAAGCTTTATCGTTGAAGACAGCAAGTAGACCAAGAGTGGCAAAGAAGCCTAGACCACCACACAACCATCCCAATGCTTCATACTGTTTCACTCAATCCATCAATTTTGATTATCTACACAGAAATCATCCAAACAAGAGCCTAAAGACGAACCTTTCCGACGGTATCGGCAATTCGATCAATACAAGGTTCTGGATAAGCAGTCCCATTGTCCCACATCAGCTCATCATTCACCGCAAGCTGAGGCGCACACCCAAACTTTTTCAGAAATCGAAACAAAACTCACGAGGAGAAGAAATTAGAGTCTCACCGGCTTATCGGGGACGATGTGCTTGCCGACGGGGAGACCCATTCCGGCGCGTTGACGGAGAGAAGAGCCGACGGATCGCGCAACGATGCCGTTCCCGCCCATGATTCGTGAGGCCACACCGCTCAGTCTTGCTGCCATTTTTCCGATCGATTTCCTGGTTTGTTGTTTCTGTGGAGATCCAAAATCAATCGATTAGGGATACAAGACCAAGAGGCCATCCAAATCAAACGGCGTCGTAAGCAGCTCTAAACCCTCTCTCTCCTTCAGAGGTTTTCACAATTTTTACATTTTAGCCCCTAGCTTTTACATGCATGATACAACTATTCAACATAGCAAGATTTTACTCGCACACTAGACTGACATGTAAGGGATGGTTTGGCTTGCACAAACTAACTATATCACAATAGACACACCTAATATCCAGCGCTTTGCATTGTCTGCTGGACCCATCCTTGAGGATCCAAAGCCTAAAACGGTCTTGTTTCTTTTCTAAGAGAACCATTGTGTCCCAGTAAACTCTCTACCAGGTGTACTCAAGAGACTGAAGGAGTCATCATGAATTGGGAACTACAAATGGGAGCCATCATCCAGAACTCGAACAGACCTTGCTGAATTCTCTTAGCTCTTGTTCACTTCAAAGCAATGTCATACCAAATTTTAAGCAAGAAATCACCACCTTTCTCTATGACCATTTCTATATTAGACATTATTAAGTTGCAGAACAGAAACAGATATCTAATAGCATTCAACTTTAGAGGAAAAGATAAGAGTGTGGCATCAATAACATGAAGCAAACACAAAAGTAAGACACCTCTCTCACAAAGGTCTAAAGCACACAAGACTGATCAATTTAAGTTGTCCAAAAGCATCTGATGCAGTAACTGAAAAGCTAAGATTGTGGCCTCAATAACATGAAGCAAACACAAAAGCAGGATAACTCTCACACAGATTGTCTCAAACACATAAGATTTAGTGAAAGATGCGATAAGTTATTAGATAGATAGCTGAGAGATTTGTGAGAGGGCTTGGTCGACGATGTTGCTGCCAGGAGGTAAGGCGCAAATCTTGAGGACACCAAACTCTGCAGACCAAGCCAAGGTATGGTTGAGGAGTGAAGGTGGAGGGCCTCCATTGCAACGACTGTTGATGCTTCCTAGATAGACACGACCACTCTCATCATGCTCATACACATTCTTGATCTCGGCGTAGAATCTAAGCTCAGTCTCATTAGCCATGACATCGATGTCATCACTAGAGACACCAGGCACATCCACAGTGAAGTAAACGCCCCCATCAGGTGTTGATTTCCCAAGGAAGGCTCGCTTACGACCTTTGACGACAAAAGGATGATCCTCCAAGTGTCTTCCAGATTTACCTTAACCAAAACAGAGCATTTATACTTGTAAACAAACAATATGGATGCACACGCGAAGAGATATGGTAAGTTTAGATGGAAAACCTGTGAAAGGAGGCACAATGAGAGTACACTTGTTGTCTTGGTCCTTGACCTTGACCCTGGTGAGAATCATCCTCAAGACTCCATCTTTCATCTTGGCATCGACGCCAGTGATCTCGCAGCAGTCACAGCCCAAACCGGCGGATCCGGAGTACTCGCGAACACCGTCAGCGTCTTTGGCAGTCTGGCCGGAGAAAAGGACAATCTTTTGCCTGACAGCGTCGACCCTGTGGTGGATGGCGTCGTCGGGAACTCCAGGCAAGTCGACACGAACGTAAAGGTTGTCATTGTGAAGGACCTTGACCTGGATGAAACCCTTGGGACCAGTTTTCTGAAACTGGTTGTTTGTAGCGTAAATTCCCTCTGTTACAGCACAAGCAAAACGATGAAGTAAACAAAAGCCAAGATGATAAAAGAAGCAACTTTGTAAGAAAAAAAGGCAAAACTTTGTAAAGAAACGATGTTTAGATGCAAGAGAAAACATTTGATAGTGTTGTAAAAAAGAAGGAGAGATCACCTCTGGTGAAAGGGATTCCGGTCAAGTCGATGCACTTAGTCTCACTAGTCATTTCTCTCTCTCTCTATCTCTGATCTCTTGAGCTTGTGTTTTGATTTTGATTGTGATGTTAGTAATGGTAGGTAGCTCTATAAAACGAAGGAGGAAGGGCAACGTACGTCACTTTACCGTTTTAACCACAGTCAAGCTGGGATAAAAGTGAATTATTAACTGTCTTGTTCATATTACAACAAAATAAAGGAAATTTTTACAGGGAGTAGCAACGCTGACGTCAGCGATTTCCTAGTGGTGTAAAACTGTGAGCTGTCACACATATTTACTTTTTACCCCAGTTTTTGTTTTCATTTGTCAGGAGTACAATTTAAATATTTTAAAAAGTTTGTTCCTTTCATACTTAAATGTAGTGGGTAATTAGGCTAAAAGAAACAACATTTTTTACGAGATAGAAACAATATAGTTGGGTGACATTAATCTAAGCAGATGATGATGACCATAATGCATAAAGCAGAAAGACAAAGTCATAAACCCATTACAAAGAGAAATTAAGCACATTATTGATGACAACATAATATAGAAGGAGACGAAGATGCACACTGCATTACTAATCATCTCTTGAAATGTTGCAGTGAAGGATCTTCTCGATGACATCAACGGTGGCATCTGTGCCTGGGATCTTGGGGACGGTGAACCACACCACTCCATTGACAAGCTTAGCCTTTGCCTTGTTGACGTCGTAGGTCTTTGGGTTCATCACCAGGGAGCCTCCGAACTTGCGTCCTGCGTTTCCGTACTCTGGCATGGCCGGCTCGTCCGCAAAGAAGTGGATGTTGCTGCCGTCGACCCAGTACTCCAGGTCCGACTCGGGACATCCCGGCATGTCGACTCTCATAATGCAAGCTTTCTTGGTATCGATGGACTCGTACGTCCCCTCACTCCCACACTTGAGGAACCGGTTCCTCGCTACATTACCAGAGCTGTTGTTAGTTATAACCAAAAAAGATTAGATTTTTATAGTGAAAGAAGGAAGCGTTTACGAACGTACGTGGATCTGGAGGAAAAGGAGGGTTGCTTCCACCGGAGCTGGAGGAGGAGTTGCGCATTTTCTGGCTCATTCTCACAATCAAAAGCACTCTCTTCTTTTCTGGGATGAATTATTAGTAAAGCTCTCAAAGTGAGTGGGGTTTTATAGAAGCTTGAGTTAATAGGTCTGGGTTCACTTATTATTGGCTCATTAATTAATCGGCCCACTGAGTATATTAACCCCAAAACTTAATAATGTATTAACAGTGTGTGACCTGGCATTAATGTACAGCTGGCTACTTTTCAAACCCACTCTCCTTGAGTCAGTCAGAGAGGCGTGGAGAGAAAGCTACACACACCAATTTGACTGGTCTCACTGTAAATTTTGATATCATGACGTCAGCCGAGTTATTTTATGAAATGAGCTGTCCATATTACGTACGACAAAAGACAAAAGGACCATGATCGATTTTGAAATTTTTACAGAGAGATGAGTAAAATGCTAACGTCACCGATCCTCATCTTTTTGTGTAAATAAATTAAGCCATAAATAAATATGTTATTAACATTATGACTTGCTATATGTATATTAGGATAGAGTGGTACCATTTAAAGACGTTTGCTCCTTTCTTGAAATATCTGACTTAATTTGCTCCA
Organism: Odontarrhena argentea; assembly: GCA_900406245.1. Lineage (NCBI taxonomy): Eukaryota > Viridiplantae > Streptophyta > Magnoliopsida > Brassicales > Brassicaceae > Odontarrhena > Odontarrhena argentea. Next base: position 33,892 of record OVAF01000297.1, on the reverse strand, counting down.
AAATTTCTCAAGCTCATTTTGTTTAGTTTCATAATTAATGATGCATGACTGAACATTTTGATAAACATTTCCATGACATTAATCCAAAACACAAAACACCACTTAAACCATGAAATTAAGACAAAGATAGACCAGCTACACAGACCAGTACGACTAGTCACAAAGTAGCCTAGAGACACACACACCACTACGACTGCGTACTAATGAGATGATATTATATAGATGGAAGCATATATATCTATAGAAAGAGATAAGCATAGAGCAGGTGCAGACCCTAGAGTCTAGACAGCATTGCGACGAGGAGCCACGTGTTCTCTGGTAACAGGCCAGTACACCACACCTTCAATGACATTGATATCGGCGACTATCCCTGGGATCTTGGGAACAGTGACCCACAGCACTCCGTTGAGCAGCCTCGCCTTGGCTTCCTTGACGTCGTAAGCCAAGGGGTTGATGACGATGGAGCCTCCGTACTTGCGTCCTCCGTTCTCGTACTGAGGCATGGCCGGCTCGTCAGCGAAGAAGTGTATGTTCTGGGCGTCGACCCAGTAGACGAGGTCCGACTCCGGACAGCCTGGCATGTCCACCCTCATCACGCATGCTTTCTTCGTCTCCCTCACTTCGAACACTCCCTCGTGCCCACTCTTCTGAAACCGGTTCCTCGCTACAAACAAAACCCATATATATAGGAAGCCATTGATTTAGCCAAAAAAGCTTCCATTTTTATAAGCCAAAATAATACACATTAATAAGTGAACCCATTTCACAGATATTTTATATAACAGTGTGAGACATTAAAAACAAAGAAAAGGTCCGGTTTTTATGAGCCGTAATACCAGAGAAGAAGATTTCACCAAAAAGATTCGATTTTTACAACAACACCTAAAAGTAACCATCAAAAAGTTTGGATTTTGATGTGATAAAATGGGGAGAGAAGAAGACTAACGTGGAGCTTGAGGGATGTTTCCGCCGGAGCTGTTTCCGGTGGTGGAGGATTTGGGCATTTTCCCACTCATTCTCTCTATGAAACAAAATACACCAATCTGTTTTTTTGGGCAAGTGAGAGTGTCATGTAAAACTTGTCCTATTTATTTATAAAAGCCGAGTCAAGAGATATCATCATAGGTTTAGATAAGGCCTCTAATGGGCTCATTGCTCGGCCCAATTAATTAAGCCCTCAAAACGATGGAATTGGGGAAAATGTGTGTAGAGGTTTGGTGAAGATGTTAATGATGAAGAGAGATGGATCAAGTAGGTAGGTACACATTATTTATTCTCTTCAATTCTTTATACACATTTTTATATGTTGATTGTTGAGTAAAGTATGAATGTCGATTCTCGATTGAAAAAACCATTAACATCATCTGAAATGGTCCAGATTACAATGTTTATTGCCTCTCGTTTTCCCAACGAAAGTTGCCATTTTGCAAATGTTACAGCCTTGTTCGTTGTGGTTATCTGGATTTATACAAGTGGTAAGCAATACTTGGGTTGTTTAGTTTAGGTAGTTTCAACTCCTCCGTTATTAATTGAGTGAGATTGATTCTTACTTGTTGATAGAAAGACCATTGGATCATCTGAAATAAAGCCTCTGGTCCAGAACTTCATTCCATAAATATATATGCTCTCATACACTTAAATTATAGTACAATGTTGGTCTCGAGTTTTCTTTCTTAACTAAAGTTGCTATGTTACAACTTGTGTGGTAATGTATAATATTGATCGATACTAGGGGTAAATAAGTAATACTCATAGCGTACAATCTTTGACTACTAGAGAAAGAGGGTAATGAAATCTCACAAGCAAAACATGATACAAGTCTAAGCTTTGGAAGTGGAGATAAAGCTAATCATTGATCTGGCTTGCAGGAGGTGCAGCTGATGATGGAGGCGCAGCTGCAGCTGCAGCAGAGTTTAAGGTGTGCTGAGAGAAGATACAAGTGCGGCAAGTAGGACAAGAGGAGCGAGAAGAGAGCCATTTGTGGATGCACTTGACATGGAACCCATGATGACATTTCTCCAGCACCTGGATACTCTCACCTTGTTCGAATTCTGACAAGCAGATAGCACACTCTGCCTCAGCTCCTGCAAGTTCAATGTCAGAGGAGTATACAAGAGTGGGAGTTGGTGCGATGGAAGAAGCTGAAGCCTCGAGATCAGGCTTGCTGTCGTCTTCGTTACTCTCGAGGTTTGGTCTGAGGAAGCAACGGATTGCAACGTAGAGAGAGAGACCACAAGTGAGAGCAGAGAAGAGAAGGATAACAAGAACAGTTGCACTGGCTTCAAAGTCAGTAGAGTTGGAGTAAGGCTTCCATCTGCAACTTTGAGAGTTACATGATGAGGAAGAAGAGGGCAATGGTGGTGAAGAAGCTTGTGCTACTAGCATACGCATCTTTATTTGATTTGAGAGAGACTCTTGTCTTGTGAGGCCTTATAGAGGAGGTGTGTGGGGACAATGGTGGCGAATCCAGTGAAGTCTTGAAGCTCCTTCTCAGACTGTAAAACTCTCACTTCTCTCTCTCCTTTGGTCCACTTCACATAAATGGATATTATGATAGATGGATGATGGGATTGGCTTTTGTCCTCTTGGCTTATCATCATCCACATGTTTGCCACCTGTCCTTCTCACAATCACATTGCCTACATTCTAGGCAATACTTTGCTCTATCTTTTTCGTATTCATGTTTAATGAATTTTGTCAACATTTGGATTTTTAAGTAAAGACAATAACATATTACACTTCATTGTTTCTTTGTCTCTTTATATCCTCACTCGGTTTTACATCTTTTCTTTTTTAGATTAAAAGACACCAAACCCCAAATTAGAAAAACAAGGGTGAAAACAAAAAGCTATAACAACAATCAAAATAGTAAAAAGGTCAAAGTAAAAAAGCTTTCAAGCTTTTTGGAAACATGTAAATTTTTTAATTTTTTTAGTTTTTTTTCCTCTTCTAAAAACTCTCTTCTGCAAATAAGCCAAATCATTATCATCTGATCTTCCATGGAATGGATTTCTCACTTTCTCTAAGCTGCAATTCCTGCAACAACACCATTTTCATGTCACACATCCATCAGATTCTCCCCAAAACACATTAAAAAAAGGTATTCATTCATTATGCATACCTCCGTTTGGTTGCCTGTTGATGTATCCAGCTGGTCCTCTAGACATGAAGTCCATTGCTCCCATTCCCATTCCCTCGTCTGCCTTTGGAGGCAGCGAAAGCCAAGTCGAGTCACTGTACAGAGAGTCTGTCTCCAAGCTGCTTGAGCCACTGCTGTAACCACCAACATGTACACCTCTCATTGCTTCTAATCCTAAGCCTCCTCCCTCACTGCGGTAGCTACTACGTGCACGTCCAGCTCCTCCCCAGTTGTCTCCGATGCTGCCTAGTGAAGACATTCCAGAGTTTCCATTGAAGCTGCTTCTTGATATCGGCGAGTTTGACATGTAACCCAGACCACCACCATTTCCCCATAAATGGTTCTTGGTTGCTGCATTTAGAACAGAACTGTTCCCCATGCTAGCTCCTCCTCCCATCTCCATCTGATTACTGTACCTGCCGAGATTCGCAGCATATCCAGGACTAAAGGGGCGTCCATAGCCGCCACTGGAAGCAGGTCCGTAGTTCTGGTTCTGGTTTGGCTCGAAATTCAGCTCAATCCCGTATCCATGACCAAAAGGTGAGAATCCTCCCCTATTACCTACTGCTGGACTGTACCTAACTTCAGGTTTAACTCCATAAGCGGAGATTGGACTGGGGTTGAATCCCTGGGTGTACTCGTTCAGCAATGCACTGAGTCTACTACTGCCAAAGCTATTTACATTCATTTGGTTACGGATTGGGTTGAGAGCCATTTCCTTAGGAACAGCCAGTTTGACTTCCACCATCTTACCATTGAGTTCGTGGAATGTCCTCTGCAGCACTTTGTCGACAGCCTCCTCTGAGTCATAAGAGATAAACCCAAAGCCTCTGGGCCTCTGAGTTCTGTGATCATACATGACCACAACATCGGTGATCATCCCAAACTGAGAAAAGTAATTCTTGAACTCAGCCTCAGTCACGGATGATGCCAAACCTCCCACGAATATCTTCTTGCAGTTAGCGGGGCCAGGTGATCCCTGAAGGCTGCTGTTGCTTTTGGTGAAAGCCGTGTGATCATCTCTTGGAACTGCCTTCTTCGCCTCAACCTGTGATCAATCAACACACCACACACAAATTCATATATGTTTGCCAGTATAATTTGACAAGCTTTCCCATGGGAAAACTAGCATTCAGAGTTATGATCACAAGGAAGAGAAAGAAAGCAGGTGGTTATGCAAATCAATAAGCTTAAGACAAGGAATAAGCAAATGATTTGATGCAATAGTAATTAAAGTGTGAGGAGCAGAGAAACATGGTGTTTTGGTTGTGATGGTGACATTTGTAGAGGATAGAGATAGAGTGTATTTAAAAGAGGAATGAATAAAAAGATTGCTTGGAGGAGCAGTAAGGCTCCAGAAATGATTGAAAGATTGAGAAAGAAGCAATGTACTCACAACTTTGCCATCAATGACATGTTTGAGCAAAACAACACGCTCGGCAACAAGAGGGTCAGCGAAGACAAGAAAGCCGAAGCCACGGGCACGACCAGTGGCTCGATCCTTCATGATGACAGCCTCCAGAACATCACCAAAGGTCTGGAAATAGTCGCGGAGACGATCTTCGCTAGTCTCCCAGGAAATCCCACCGATGAAGAGCTTACACGATTCCATTTCCATTCTACAAAAGGAACAGACAAGTAAGCTATGTTCGATCTGATGCGAATCTGGAATAGAAAGAAACCTGAAAAAAAGAGCAGCAGGGGTCGTGATCGGATTCGTTGAACCGATCGACCCAGGATCCTAGATTCCTGAAAGAAGACAGACAAAAGGGTGGATCAAAGATGGAAGCTTGAAAGCAGAGATGAAAAACCCAGAAGAAGAGAGTGGATACCGAAAATAGAGAAAGGGGAAGAGAAGAGATTTGAAATCGAAAGAAAAACGAAAAGAGATTTAATAAGAGGGCGAGAGGCCCTCCTCGTAGCTGATTGTGATTCTCCTCCTCCAATAGAAAATATGGAATGGATGATGGAGAATTTCAGAGTTTTGTGAAAACCTTTTCTTCTTCTTCTTACGTTTTTTTTTTTTGTTTTTATATATATATCTCTTTGTCCGGCTACTATCCTTTCCTCTTTTTTACTCCCTCCTCTCTCTCTCTGTAATAATCTTTTTTTATAACCGCCGGTTTTTTACCCTTTTTAGGTATAAATCTTGCCCTGATGACATTTTTAGATTTTTTTCAAATCTTAAAATCATCACTAAAGACCGTGACCAAAAAAAAATAAAAAAAATCATCACTAAAGACATGGGGGCTCGTCCACATAATATTAATTAAATTCAATTTTATCCTCTGATTTCTTCTACACGACTAATTCCTCCAAACTTTGTTTCTAATGATTTTCAATGCCTCACTCTAGTATTTTTTGTTACATTTTTCCGCATTAGTAACAAAAAACAACACATCCATGTTCATGTTGTGAAAGGTATGGTTCATACATTGATTACGTACACAGCTACATATGAAAGAAAGATACAACATGTGAGATTTAGAGACAAAAATTCAATCACAAATTAATGGGTGCAACTTAAGCTTATCTTAGTAAAAATGAAGATTGTTTCATTGATTTTATAAAGAAAGAATCAAAAGTGGGGAGGAACATGGGGGCAATGGTTGATGACGATCAAAAGATAGATGGATTGCCATCACTCAATTTTTTGTGTATTATTATATTGTGTCCGTATTTTTGCTTTCGACTAAACAAGTAATTAACTTTCTAATGAATATTAAAAACAAGCAAGTGGAAGATGTTTCAAGTGCACAAGGCATTCCGAATTATGGCCAACTTTCATACGCTTACTTTTTATTCCCTTTTATTATTTTAAACATTTATCAACCAAGTCCAATTATTATTTGGTTTATTCTGATCTCTTTCTCTAAACTAATCTATTTTTTTCCTGTCTTGTACATCATTTAGAATCTATATTTTAGCATATTATATTCCATACATAATAATAATTTACAATCGGTGATTTATACATTTTTCTACTTTTGGGAACCAACTTCTGCTTTTTGTTAACCCAAATGTTCTTGCAATGATCGATATTTTAAGTTTTGAGCATCAACATATAAAATAATGGTACATATATAACAATTGTGATATTGCCTCGTTATAATCGGGATATATAATATAGTAGTAGTTTGCATCGCACTGGTGCATGAAAAAGTCATTGGTCTCTAATAAAATTAATAAATTTGCCCCGTCCAAATTTGTAATCTAGAGTTAAATATTAAGGATGGCATTCTATAATTAATTAGATGTACTGAATTGTCAACTATTAAACCTGATGTATGTAAGACACATAGAATTGAATAATATGATCCACTAACCCATAAGATAAGATAGATTAAAAGGCTTATACATTAGCCAAATTCTCCAGCTACTGATATATAAAAATGTTGGAAGGTCAAGCTGACTTACTAAATCGGGAGAGGTTTTTCTATAACAAGAATATCAATCACATTGCCAACTTTAGAAGCCAGAACGAGAACAATTAGTTTTTGGTGGTTTGTCTTTTGAAAGGCATCATCATTGTCAAGATTGGCGCATCCCCAAAATGGCCTAATTTTTTTAAGGCCTAAAAGTAGTATTTTCGGCCCATTTACATTGTCTCTCTCTTCTCCGTATCTATCATCAATCCTTGGTAGACCTAGAAATGATAAATTCTCAGTCGCAGGTATTGGCTTCTGTCCTTCAATTAAGGCTCCCGTATTTTTCCTGGTTCAATTTGGTGTTGGAGTTTGACAATCAGGGTCCCGTGTTAATTTGATTTCAGTTATAGATAGTTGAAAATGCAATGCATTAGGAGCTTGATATTGCAACACCTTAGACTCAGAGTCTCTGTCCGACCTGTTTCGTTTCTTCAGAACCAGAACGATAATGTTCTCACTGCTATAAGGAGGAATTTCACTTCAGCCAACGAAGGCCAAGATCATCAAATCATGACTAGGGTTATCGAGCTTGTCAAGAAATACGACCAAAACAACGCCTCTAAGGTTCTTTAACTCATAACTTTGTAAAGGTTCCTTCAAAATGGGTGTGTAACACTGTTTAGTTAATTACAGGTTACTGAAAAGGCTGATTTCCACAAGGATTTGTCTCTGGATAGCTTAGATAAGGTGGAGCTACTCATGGCTATTGAAGAGGAGTTCTCTGTCGAGATTCCTGAAGATAAAGCTGATAAGCTTACCTGTTGTGCGGATGTTACCAGTTACATTCTCTCTCAGACTCAATCACATCCCTGACTTCTCTCTGCTTTTCAATCTTTCGGTTAATGCAGGTTGAGAGATGTGCTTTGTGTGTTTTTATCTTAGCATAATTTCATCTTCTGGTTAGTCCTGTTAAACGTTTCGTATGATATAATTCAAATCTGATCAATACTACTACTTTTCTACCAAGCCTTTACAAACAGTATATGTTCTTTCTTACACTGTGGGGTGTTACAATATAGACAGACTCAGACTTGGTTCTGTGACTCAAGCGCCAGCTACACAAGCCAGGACGTTAATTTTTTTAATGCTTTTCACTAGATGGATGTATCTTTTGTTGAAATTGCGATAGCAATGCAGCTTCCTATGATCTCAAACTCTGCCCCTGTAACCTGATCCTCCCTGAGGTGTAGACCCGGAACCCATTGGTAGAGGAAACTAGTTTGATACGTTTCTGCATATTGGAAGAAGTAGGATAGCATCTATAGGGCTTAGGCACGTGTATTGGCTTGATGAAACATGTGTTTTCCAGGTCTGGGATTGCGTGGAGTTGGGAGGGAAGATCGATTTCAAACTCTCCAAAGTCATCGGTAACAGCCTTAATCCATTTGGACCTCTTTTTGGATCCAGTGTGGCACTTGATTGCAACAGTCGCACCTGTTTCAGAGGACCATGTGAGTCTTCAGATGGAAAGAAACAATCTTGAGGTCGTATGAATAGGTAGAGAACAAATCACCTGGAATAGCAATGGAGTTAGCACGTGAGTTATCGCAGAGAAGAGATCCGGTGATGAGCACGGAGGAGAGTTTCTGTTCACCGTAGCCAGCCATCTCTACCATCTCCGTTCTGCTCCATATCCTCCCTGTAGCTGCAAAGGCTCCATCGAAGAAGAAGAAGAAGGATAACAAGAAGCAACAGAGGAGGAAGAAGCTTCTTCCCATGATTTTGGAGAAAATAAAGACTTAAAAGGTTTCTGTTAATCTTTCTCAGAAAAGGAGAAAGTGTTATACTTTATGTTTAAGAAATGGAAGAAGCATGTTTGAATGATATATATACAAGGGAGGGGCTAAAGAAGAGGAAGAGACCCTTTGCGTGGCCTGAGGTGACTCGAGTCTGTACGGCAGTCCTTTTCATTAATTTATTATATATTTTTTTGCTATATAGAAATGAAAATCGAAAAAGATGGCTGACTTTGGAGAGGTTAAATTAGGGTATCAAAACTTGGAAAAGAATCAAGAGCCGTAGAGAGACGGCACTTGGAAGCAATTACTGAGTGGTTCGCCTACTCTCTTTCAGTCATCCATCCCAAACATTTATTTAAATTTGGTGCAACGTTTTTGTATGTTAATCGTGACGTTCCTCCTTTTCTTTATTTTCATGATTACTATGAGATGGAGTGGGAACCAAAGAATCAAGCCTAACCCCAACTATACTCTCTCCAAGTCTCACCCACATTTTTCTGCTTTTGAACGAAGAAGATTCAGACATCTTCTCATGGGTTTGGTCGTCGCCACGTGGCGTTAGTGTTGATGGAGTCAGCACCTATGCCTTGGGTTTAAGGTTTTGTTGACCAAACCGCTTTTTCCCCATAAAATAATCCATCCATCCCCTTTGGTGGGCCTTTTCTTTTCAAGTACTGGATATCTTTATGGCCCATTGGGTTTCCTGGTGGACGAAAAAACCATTTACAGTACTAAATGAAGTGAGTAAGGGGACAACAGAGCTTGAACATCATTAAGAACTGAATTAGTATCTATTAATGGTGGCCCATCAAGTTTCCAGATAGACAGGACAACCCCATTAATTATGTGATTAGGAGTGTTAGTACAGCTGGAGCTAGTGATTATAGTTAACTAATCAGACATGCTTAAAAAAGCAACAATGGTTGGGCCCATGAGAGCAGATCGCGACCGTCACTTGTGGGCAAATGGGACTCGTCTCTGCAACAGGTGTCTCATCTGATTGGTCGATGCAGTTTGATGGCACCACACCCGTTTAAAAGGTAAAATGGACCGATGGGTCGTTGAGTGGCAGTTACCCTCTATCTCCCTAAACACCTTCCTCTACGTTCCGTGTCTTTCACTCGCTCTATTCTCTTTGATTTGTGACCCCCACTCTCTTATTATGCGCGTGGGGTCTTATCTCCTTCAGACAAAAAGTGGGCCGGGTCCATTAACGGTCCACACACGTGGCAGGGTCTTAAAGGAGCTTACTGTTTATCTTTCATTCCCATCCGACGGTTATCCAGTCCTCAGAATCTTATCATGAAAATGAAGGGTCCGGATGGATTCACGTGTCTGATGAACAAAAGTCGTGCATCCTCGCTATATATAACCTCCGGCGACTCCTTGTTCCACCAAACTCAGCCGACACACACTTGTTCTTCTTCTTTTGTCCTAAAACCCTAATTGATTTCTTCCTGATGATTTGAGGAGAGTAAAGTTTGAGAATGGGAGATTCCGATAGAGATTCCGGCGGAGGGCAAAACGGGAACAATCAGTCTTCGTTGTCTCCAAGAGAGCAAGACAGGTTCTTGCCCATCGCTAACGTGAGTCGGATCATGAAGAAGGCTTTACCAGCCAACGCCAAGATCTCCAAAGATGCCAAAGAGACGATGCAAGAGTGTGTCTCTGAGTTTATAAGTTTCGTCACCGGAGAAGCTTCTGATAAGTGTCAGAAGGAGAAGAGGAAGACAATCAACGGCGATGATTTGCTATGGGCTATGACTACTCTAGGCTTTGAGGATTATGTCGATCCACTCAAAGTTTACTTGCAGAGGTTTAGGGAGATCGAGGGAGAGAGGACTGGAATTGGGAGGCCACAGGGCAGTGGTGAAGCTGCAGAGCAACAGAGAGATGCTGTCGCCGATGGATTCTACGGTGGCGGGATGCAACATCATCAGTTTCTTCACCAGCAGAATCATATGTATGGAGCCACTAGTGGTGGTGGAGCTGCCTCCGGTAGGACAAGGACTTAAACAAGTGGATCTCTGTATATAGAAACATAAATGTATACACTTGTCTATTCTTACGACCCCCTAAACGTTCCTGATATTGATCTATAAGGTATCATGTGGTATATACAAGTTTTTTGGGTTTGGATCTAAGCAACATTGATGATGTATAATCAGATGTGCATTAAGGATCAAGTGTGTTTGAACATTAGGATTTGCTCCATTTACTCTTGTATTTAGCTTAAGCCATTGTATTGGATATTTGGATCGCATCGACTGCAAAATGTTTACATTTGGGATGCTTTGATGTTTACAGTGATAGCTAAGTACATTTTTAGAGTCGAAATGCTTACATAGAGAGGCAGCAGAGAAACCAGCTTTGATGAAAAAACTGAGAGGACTGCTCTGTTTATTAATGGCGGGAATGGAGGTCGCGGGAGTTGTAGTACAAGTTGCCTTGTTGATCAGGCGCAGAGACACGGACAGGAGTGAAGCCTTGGTAGTCTCCGTTGGTTTTAGCGGAGCAAATGTCTGTCATATACCTTAATAGCTCATGATTTTGTACGAATGGTTGCTTTGTGTATTCCTCCCACGGCATCCACTGCAGCATTTTTCCAGAGTGAGATGAGGTTTGTGAGTGTCTTAGTGGTTGAGACTGCAGCATTTTTCAGATGCTAAAATGTTACCTGAGCTGCCTCAATCTCTGACTCCTGTGCATTGATCTCCAAAGAAAGGGGCTTTAACATGCAAATGAAGAACAAATCTGACTTTTCAAAGAAAACATTGTGTGCCTGTCTGTCAATATTTAAAACAGACAAAGTTAGTTATGTTATGTTGCAGGAGTGAAGCGGATGATTTAGTTGTTACCTGAAGGCCAATACTTGGACGAATTCTGTATCCACCTAACAGCAAATAAACAAGAGAGGTGTTGGTCTCGTGGAAATTATAAAGAAGACATGTCAAAAGCATGAAGAGGGCTTACTCCAGTCTCTTCTTTCACCTCTCTGACCGAGCTATCATGGATGTCTTCACCCTGTCAAACACAAAATTTTTTTTATCCCAAAGCATGTAATGGATTTTCTTATAAGAAGTAGCGAGCACCTCATTGACTACTCCTGTGGGGAACTTCCAAATACCCATGCCTTTAAATCTTCCTGTCTTCTCCTGAACCACCAACACCTTTGGTTTTGGAAATACACAAACAGAGATGTTATTACTTATTTTGGGATGCACTGAAAAAAATCATCTCACCTCTTTGTTATGGTTAATGACAAAGGCACCTATGCCAACACGGTGAGATGCATTGGCAGGAAGCGTATGGTCTTCTTGTTTGGGAATCCAATACACAAGCATCAGGTAGTCTTTCTCCGCATGATGGAACCAGAATCCCTCCTACACACACAACCTGTTTAGTGATATGAAGAAGAGAAGAAATCAGGCATCAGGTTGCAACACCTTAACCGCAGCTTCCGCAAGAGCGATGAGATGCCTTGGCAGTTTGATCCACACTCCCCTCTTCCCCTGAGTCCACATAGAAAACTCGGATTACATATTTATATTCCAATCCATCAGATCAAATATTAAGCACATGAGAACCTTAAGAGTCCAGTTAGAGAGAGAGGCTCGGAGAAGTGTGGAGAAGAGACTAGGATCCATGGGATGAGTCATCTCAGCCATGACGCCACCGTACTTGTCATCAACAGCCGTAATCAGCGTTGGCTCCTCGCCGGAGATGGGGTTAGTGGAGGACATGGATATGTTGGCCGTCGTGGAGCAACTGCGAAAGGCAGAGAACCCATCAGCCGGAAAACGCGCAGTACCATGAATCGGTTTCATCAACAATTTGATCAAACCATAGCTTTTCACCAAACGGCAGCAACTCATAATTGGGTTACTCAGCCGTATGATAAAAGACAGCACTTTAAACTCATTTCACGTAACGAGAAATAAATCTCCTACCTTGTTTTTCAGTAACGCACAACACGATTGAAACATTCTTTCTCAAATCTATATTTTTATACATAAAAAACGAATATTTTTACTCAAGACATGGAAATTTCCAAGTTTACCAGTATGGTCAAAAGTCGGAATATATCCGCGTAATACTCTCTCGTTTCTGAACTGTATTACACGTTTATATTATACTGATGACGCAATCTAGCTTCTCTCAATCATAATAACATGATGATAAAATGTGTCGGCGTCTCTCCATGGTCTTTGCTCAGCCACACAGCAATATACGTGTTTAAAATCATGGTCCAGTTCGGTTCAGTGGTGGATTGAGGGCATAAAGGTAAAATAGAGTTTTTTCTTTTTACCCTTTCCTTTTGGAGGACAAGTGCTTTTACTTTGGCTTCTCCTCTCTCTCTGTTTTCACGCCGCCCAAATATTTTATCCTTTTTACCTTTCTTATGGAACTTGTCGCCGGCGAAGATGTTGACCCCTTCGACGGCTCTGATGCTGCCTGTGACTGGATGTACGGTAGCCGTCAATCCAGAAACGACGACGCTTTAGCTACTCTCGCCGACTTGGCTTCTCCTCCTCAGAAACTCAAACCCATCAGGTGCGGCGCTAAGACTTCCTCGGAGGATCGACATCCTCTTGATATCCTCGCCGGAACTCTAGATAGGCTACCGGAGATGGGCTTTCTCGGCGACGGCTGTTTCGCATCGAAGATTGCTCAATTGGAGGTGAGTGGTCCATTGGGTCCTGGCTCTGAAATGGAGTTTCAAGGTGGAAATCGCGTCTCTTTCGATGGGAGGTAAAAAGATTTGAGCTTTTTGTCTTAAGGATTTTGATCTCTTAATTTAGCACATTTTGTTTGTTTCAAACCTCTCCTCTTTATGTTCACAAGTACAAGTTAGATATTTGGTTTACTGATGCTTCTTCGTTTAATATCAGAATAATGTACCATGATGGTTTATAAGCTTCTTTTATATCACTTGTAAGCTGTATTACAAGTCTCTATGGATTGTTCTCGGATGCTAAGGACAGTATGTTAGGATTTTTTACTTCCTATATAATGAGCTTGTCTTGGACTCTCTCTCTCTCTCTCTCTTTGAGTTGTTGACAAGCATTGCCAATTGATGTGTATGAACTACTTTTCTTTGTATTGCAGCTCGTCTGTTGATAGTGATAGCGACTACTTTTCACCAGGTCTTCGTAAGGTTGTTACGGGTAAGAGAAAGCGTGAAACAAAGGACCAGGTGGAGCATTTTGTGGAGAAGCTGGTGGGGAAGATGATGAAGCGGCAAGAGAAGATGCATGACCAGTTGATTAAGGTGATGGAAAAGATGGAGCAGCAGAGAATATGCCGAGAGGAAGCATGGAGGCAACAGGAAATAGAGAGGATGAAACAGAATGAAGAGGCACGGAAGCAAGAGATGGCACGCAGCCTGTCTCTCATCTCTTTCATCAAAACCATTGTAGGTGATGAGATCGATATCAAGATCCCTACACTCCCTTGTGATCCTCCTCAACCACCTCAGAAATGTCAAGACAGGGAGTGGGTATCCGCTGAGACACGGCAACGAGAGAGAATGCTGGTGCATTTAAGTGGTAGAAGATGGCCGCCAGAGGAAGTGCAGGTGTTGATAACTTGCAGAACCGAGGTGGAGGAGAAGACGGGGATTAACAAGGGAACCATATGGGATGAGGTATCAACAAAGATGAAGCAAAGAGGATATGACCGATCTGCCAAAAAGTGTAAGGAGAAGTGGGAGAACATGAACAAGTACTACAGGAGAGTGCTGGAAGGCAAGCGGAAACAGCCCGAGCACAGCAAGACTCAGTCCTACTTTCACAAACTAGGAGATTTCTACAAGACCAACACAGTTGACAAGGAGGAGCGAGTGGAAGATTAGTCTTTCTTTTTTTGGTATGGTTAGTTGTTTGCGCAAAACGGAAACTTTGTAGATTATTTCTTTTGAGAGTTTAATTGAATAATATATCTCTGTACACGGCTTTGTGAGTTTAGAAGGTTCGAAATAATGCAGTGGTGATTAGGATTTTGTAACGCTTAAAGGAAACGAGAAGGATCCTCGGTCACATCGACTGTGGCTGACACGTTCTGGACCTTGTAAGGTCTGAAATTACAAATGCTGACACTTGCNCCCTTGCCCCTTTTTTTTTTTTTTTTTTTTTTAATGTATTCCACTTACCCTTATTTACTTCAAATGTACGAGCGTTTATACTTCATCACAAACCCAACAAAGTGGCAAATTTGAAGACGAAGGAGATGGAACGTGGACACTTCCATGGCTACGGCAAGCTTTCCCTCAACACCACCGCTCCTTCTGGACCAGGTACTGCCATTCTCTCTCTCTCCCGTTACTTGCATGCGTTACTTTCTACAAACTCCTCCATTCTCATGTTTGTTTGCCAGTCTTAGAAACCAGTGTGCTAAAGGCGCATGCAGACGTCATAGAACAGGACGACTGATTATGCACTGAAACTTTTTCTTTTGGGTTTACCAGCCAAGTTTTTGATGGCAGACGGCAGCATGCGCTTCCAAGAATTCAACCAGCCTAACAAAACCGCAGATGGCGGTGAAGAGGAGTGCACGGTCAGAGAGCAGGACAGGTTCATGCCTATTGCCAACGTGATACGGATCATGCGCAGGATCTTACCTGCTCATGCCAAGATCTCAGATGACTCAAAGGAGACCATCCAAGAGTGTGTCTCGGAGTACATCAGTTTCATTACAGGGGAGGCCAATGAGCGGTGCCAGCGTGAACAGCGCAAGACCATCACTGCCGAGGATGTCTTGTGGGCTATGAGCAAGCTCGGTTTTGATGATTACATCGAACCCCTCACACTGTACCTCCACCGCTACAGAGAGTTGGAGGGTGAAAGAGGGGTTAGCTGCGGTGGTGCGGGATCTGTTAGTATGAGCAACGGCTTGGTGGTCAAGAGACCTAATGGGACCATGGCCGAGTATGGAGCCTATGGGTCTGTGCCAGGGATTCACATGACGCAGTATCATTATCGTCATCAGAACGGGTTTGTTTTCAGTGGCAACGACCCTAATTCCCAAATGAGTGGCTCATCATCAGCTGCAAGTGGCGGCAGAGTTGAACTATTTCCAACTCAGGAACATAAGTACTAAAATCAATGGCTAATAAAGTTAACAGCTGACAGAGGCAGAGTCCAAACTGTTAGTAGGCACAACTTCTAGTTTATGAATTCGTGTTTCAAGCAAAAATAAACAATGATGCTTTGTCTCTGTTTATCTTCTCCTTAAAAGAACCTGGTGTTTTCATTTGAACTCTTTTGGTAAGGTGTGTCAATAAAGCAGTAGGTTTCCAAATTGCATGTGAGATCTTTCAGTGTAGCAAAATTGACTGCGAAAATTCGTAAGGTGAATTGATTCCACATTATAAAGAAACTTAGCATTCCAAATTCTAGTTCATCAGTGTTAAACAGAAACAGAAACAGCTCTCATACGCATAATCTTCACCTAGCAACCACTTTCCAGAGGAACTTCGAGGCATACCTTTTTCCTCTCTAGAAGATCATGTTTCTCTGCACTCTCGTCCTCATCACCTTCTTTTTCTTGATTCTCTTCAGAAAGATGTTCCGGTTCTGAACAATGTACAGGATCAGCTCCGGTTCTTTTCCTCTGAGGAATCACGGTGAAGAAAGATGTTTTCCAGTCCCTTGTCTCCAGATACTTGACGAGTATCTCTAAAACTTGGTTCACAGTGAGAACCTAAATCAAGAAAAACCAAATCTCACAATAGGATCTAGCTCAAGAAACCATAGGCAACGAACTGAAGCACAAGGCGTTGGATAAAGAAAGGACTTTACATACCTGAGAGCTGGACATTTTCATATACTCTCCAATGGGAAGTTTAGCAGTTTTGATGCCTTGTTCTTGTGCCTTTTGCATGGTGATCCCTTTGAACCGGTTTCGATCCACTAAGCCACCGATAATGTAGATGTTGTTAGGGTCAAGATCATCCAAAACAGTTTCAGAGTCAGCCGTAAGATACACCAAATTATCTTTGCGATCAGCCATGGCCTCAATGTAACACCGACTTTCCTTCTCAATGAACCATTTCTCAAAACCTGGAAGCTTGTCAAGGTGAGCACTCATCTGCCCTTTGACTCCTGTTAGCCATAGATGACAAGGCGTAGTGCTTCTCCCATTCACCGCATAGCAATACATAATCTGTTGAACGAGGCTGGAGATCTGAGTCTCAGACATGAGATGAGCAAAATCAACATCTACTACCACATTTTGACCGATTTCTTTAGCTCGAGTGAGCCGCTCCATCTTCTTGTGTTTCTCCTCTGATCTCTTGTCCATTCTCTCCTTGCGGAGACTCTTCCTGGACTCTATCAGCTTCATCCTCTCTTCCTCAGTCGCATTTGCTAAGGTTTCTTCCCACTCCTTATGCTTTCTCTCAGATTCCTTCTTCTTCTGCTCCTTCTCCTGTGCCTTCTTCTCGGCTTTCTTGGCTTCGTATCTTTGCTGCTTCAGTTGCTTCTTCTGGGCATTCTTAGACAACGGTTTCTGCTCCTCCGAGTCGGGTTTTTCTTCAGCCGCCGTCGACATTGCCGCGAGACGCAAAACAGCTGAGCGACTCGTGACCAATAAAGGCTTTTGAATTGGGCCATTAAACATGGGCTTTAGATTGGGGCAAAGTGTAAATGGTAGAGAAAATAAAAATAAAACAAGGGAAAATCGGGGAAGAGATGAGAGAGTCAGCTAATCGGGGTGTTGTCGGGAGCGCTCAGAATCAGATCAGAGATGTGTTCGAAAGAGTGACTCTCAAACACACAAACCAAACCCTCTTTACCTCTTCTTCTTCTTCTTCTTCTTCGTTTATGTTTCTATGCTAGTAAGAGAATAGCAAGCATAGTCGAGAATTAGACTTGTCAGTGCGTGATGGCTCTCAAGCCGGAGGAACAGTTGAAGGAGTTGGGATCGAAGCTTGACCTTCCTCTTGCTTCCAAAGATTCTCTGCTCAAACTCTTGAAGGTCAATTTCTCCTCTGCTCACTTCTTTTTCGATTTTTCGTTTGGAGGGAATTTTCTTCTTCCTCGTCTGTTTAAATTCTACGAAATCTCCCCTACATAGAAATTTCTAGGGTTTCCGTTCTCGGTAATGCTCGTCAATTGACCGCTACTCTAGTCTTTTATTCTTTGAATCTGCGTTAGGGTTTCTTTGCACCATCCCTTCCCCTTCCTGTAAATTAGGTCATGCATTATAAATTTGTGTCTGCCCTATTCTCAATCGAAAATACCTATCAATATACCTCTTTCACTTGTATTCAAATTGTATTCTACGGCTTTCCGCTTACTAGATTTGCAAGTCTTAGAGACCGAATTCTGTGTCTATAACAATTATTTTCTTCCCTAATTCTCTTGAGCTCTCGTTGGATTGCTCTCAGTCTTCTATAGTTTAAGATTTAGAATGCCTGTACATTGACTAAGACGTTTGTTTATCGAAATGTGATTTGGTATAATTGGAGTTGACTTGGTTGGGTAGCTCAGTAACAAGATATATCTCTTGTTCAAAAGTTGTCCTTTGCTCCGAGCTGTGTGTAGAATGTTCTTGGTCGTGCTCATTTCAGCCGTAATGTAGAAAACTCTCAGTCTCACTGACTTGTGTGTTTCTGCATGCAGGAAGCTGCTGTTTGTCTTTCTGAGTTGGAGCAGTCTCCACCCGCAGCAGTGCTCAAATCCATTCAACCTTTTATTGATGCACTTATTAAACCTGAGATTCTCAGGCATCAAGACAAGGATGTCAACCTTCTTGTTGCAAGCTGCCTTTCTGAGATTACTCGTATCACCGCACCTGAAGCGCCTTACACTGATAGTGTTATGAAGGTTGTTTCTCCTTAATTTCTTCTGGCACTGTTATCACAGACATATCCATTACTGATATCTTCCGTCTCTTTTCTTGGTTTCAGGATATTTTTGAACTCATTGTGAGCGCTTTTGCTGGCTTGAATGATGTCAGTGGACCATCATTTGGCAGGAGGGTTGTCATTTTGGAAACGGTTGCAAAGTACAGGTCATGTGTAGTGATGTTGGATCTTGAATGCGATGATCTGGTGAAAGAAGTTTTTACTACATTTCTTAATGTTGCTAGGTGGGTTTCACTTTCAACCTAGTTTTTTTTTTTTTTCAAAATTCCTTTGAATTACATCAAGTCTTACCGAATACTTACAAATCACTGTACTTTTAGCTGTGCTTTTCGTTTGAGTATCAATCTGATGAATTCTTTTTTGAGTTCCGTACTAAAATATATTCATTTCTGCCTGTCCAGAGATGACCATCCGGAGATTGTTTTCTCATCAATGCAAAATATAATGATCGTTCTTTTAGAAGAAAGTGAAGATGTGCAGGAGCAGCTTTTACTAATTTTACTTTCTAAACTGGGTCGCAGTAGAAGTGTGAGCATTCTGGCTTTTCTGGCTCTGGCCACTGACATTTTTATAATTAGGATTGGTTGTTTAATGGAATAGCACAGCTCATTTTCTGTATTTACTATGGCAGGACGTTAGAGATGCTGCTAGAAGACTTGCTATGAAAGTCATAGAGCAGTGTGCGCCTAAAGTCGAATCTGATATAAAGCAGTTCCTTATCTCTTCAATGTCTGGAGATAGCCAATTTTCCAGCAGTCAAATTGACTATCACGAGGTTATTTATGATTTGTACCGCTGTGCTCCCCAGGCCCTATCTGGAGTTGCACCATATCTCACTGGAGAGCTTTTGGTATGTTTTGTCCTTTTGTTTGGGTCTTTTACCTCTATTTGGCATGTCAAACATAATCATGACTGGTGAGCCATGCATCAGTGCTTTTGTCATTGTGTATTTGTTGTGATTAGTCTCTTTTTTTCTTTTCTATTTGTTGTTTTAATGATTTTTAAGTGGTATGAGCTCATCTTTTCAAGTATTGGATGATTATAACGCGTACTACTGACGTATACAGGCCGATAAATTGGAAACTCGTTTGAAAGTGGTTGGATTGGTTGGAGAGTTGTTTTCCTTGCCTGGACGTGTCATTTCCGAAGATTTCGGTTCTATCTTTTCGGAATTTCTGAAAAGGCTGACCGATAGAGTAGTTGAAGTTAGGATGGCCATCCTTGACCATATTAGGAACTGCTTGCTCTCAGATCCTTTTAGAGCTGAGGCTTCCCAAATTATATGTAAGTCTTTCTTTATCATGCCATAAGTATACGTCAGAATTGACTAATTTTATAGTGCTAATACTTTTGTAGCTGCTCTCTGTGACCGGCTCTTGGATTATGATGAAAATATCCGCAAACAAGTTGTTGCTGTTATTTGTGATGTGGCTGTGAGTGCTCTGACATCGATTCCAGTTGATACTATAAAGTTAGTTGCTGAACGGCTTCGGGACAAAGCTGTACGTTTAAATATCCAGTCTAGGTGTCTCCTATAGTTGCATGCTAAAATTTGTAAATATATGAACTCATACTTCTTTTTTTCTATAAAATCAGATACTCGTAAAAACATACACAATGGAAAGATTGACAGAATTGTTCCGGGTGTATTGCTTACGCTGTGCTGATGGGAAGGTAGACACTGGAGACTTCGATTGGATTCCTGGGAAAATTTTGAGATGCCTTTATGACAAAGATTTCAGGTAGAACATATGTCTAGAACTCTTTTGGACTTTGGCCCCTTTTCTTTTATCCTTACGCTGTCAACTTATTTCTAGTCGGATATAATCATCACCTCTGGGAAAATAGACTAAACTAGTATTTTGTGTTGCAGATCAGATACGATTGAATACATTCTCTGCGGTTCATTGTTTCCTACTGATTTCTCTGTAAGAGATAAAGTTAAACATTGGATACAAATCTTTTCCGGGTTCGATAAAGTGGAGATGAAAGCTTTTGAGAAAATACTTGAACAAAGACAAAGGTGTAGCTGATGAATTTTTCTATCACTCAATAATTTTGCATGATCTTTATCATCCTGTCCTCTTCTTTTTGCTATTGAAGATTGATTTTGGAGAAATTTCTTGACCTTTAGGATACAGCAAGAAATGCAAAGATACCTGTCAATCAAGCAGATGCAACAGGTCCGACCAAACCTACTTGAAGAGCTTGGAATTTCAAGATTTTCAGTTGGATTTGTCTTTTTGCTTCTTTTTAATTTCACGATCTGGAACCTTATGTTTTATTCAAACACAGAGTGCTGATGCTCAGGAGATGCAGAAAAAGATCCAGTTTGGCTTTAGAGTAATGTCACGGGCATTTTCTGACCCCCCAAAGACAGAACAGAACTTTTTGATTCTTGATCAATTGAAAGATGCTAATATCTGGAAGATTTTGACTATTCTAATCGATCCAAACACTAGCATAATGCAAGCGTCCAAGATTCGGGTGAGAATAGCGAGAAGATTGTATATACAATTAGATAAACTTTTGATAACCATAAAATTGGTTTGTGGTTTGTTGTGTGCAGGGTGATATGCTTAAAATACTTTCTGAGAAGCATGGTCTCTATGAATTTCTCAGCACTCTTTCCATAAAGTGTTCATATCTGCTATTCAGCAAGGAATATGTGAAAGAGATATTAGCGGAAGTATCTGCTAGAAAGTCTTCTAAAAATATATCGGGCATCCAATCTTGCATGGACTTCTTAGGGGTAAAAACTTATCTTACATGTTGTTTAGAATTCACTAGCTTTCCGCCAGGAAATTTGCTATACTATCTTATGTATATCTTTCTTTTACTTCTTACAAATTCCACCGAATTGATGGGTGCAAATTGTTTTTAGCTTCTTGCATGTTTCTGTCCATCACTGTTTGATGGGGCTGAAGAGGAACTCATAGGCTTCCTTAAAGATGATGATGAAATGATAAAGGAAGGTACTCTAAAAATTCTGGCTAAGGCAGGTGGTACTATTCGGGAGAATCTCATTGTTTTGGCTAGGTGAAAGTCTCAACTCCTTTGAAATATGTATATATCTTTTTCATCAAGCACGAGCGATCCATTGTTGTTATTTGCCTGCTATTCTGATTTCTAATGTTTCTCCAATTGTCCTCTTAAAGTTCCGTGGACCTGTTACTGGAGAGGATCTGTGTAGAAGGTAACCGTAAGCAGGCTAAGTATGCCGTGCATGCACTAGCATCAATAACAAAGGATGACGGCCTGAAGTCACTCTCTGTTCTATACAAGGTGACAGATCTGTTATTTCATATATATATATATATATATATATATATTGCTTAAAAGTATCACTATCTGTAGTTGATAATTAGCGTGTGGAAGTTCTAATTTAATACTTGATTTGTAGAGACTCGTCGACATGCTGGATGACAAGAGACACCAGCCAGCTATTCTTCAGTGTCTTGGATGCATAGCGCAGATTGCGATGCCAGTCTTTGAGACTAGAGAAACCGAAGTAGTTGAGTTTATTAGAAGCAAAATCCTCACGCTTAAAAGTGTATGTATTATTAATGTTTTGTTTTCTGCAAAATCTCACAATCTGTGTTTCACTGGTTTCCTGGACTTTGCATTTTTTATCGAAATACATTTTAAACCCCATTGCAGGAAGCTGCAAATGATAAAAAGTTATCTTGGGATGACAAAAGTGAAGTTTGTCAGCTGAAGGTTGGTATTCGACATAAATTTCCTTATAACTGATTTTATTTGTAGTTGCAAAAGTTTGTTAGACCTTATTTTATAGTAATTTCTCTCTTGTCCAGTTAATTTTAAAACAATTTTTTGGTTGATAGATATATGGGATCAAGGCGCTGGTCAAGAGCTACTTGCCGTTAAAGGATGCTCATCTTCGTGCTGGTGTTGATGACCTACTTGAATTACTAAAAAACATTCTTTCCTTTGGGGAAGCATCTGAAGATCTAGAATCAAGGTTGGTAAATATTATGCTAAATATGCTGATAGTTTTTTTTTTCTGTGGAAAAAATTGAAGGCGCTCACACATAACCTTCCACAGCAATGTCGACAAAGCCCATTTGAGACTTGCTGCTGCCAAGGCAGTCCTCCGCCTCTCTAGGCATTGGGACGATAAGATACCAATTGATGTCTTCCATTTAACATTAAAAACCCCAGAGGTACCTTCCTTAATTTGGTTTTCCTTTCACGCCTCCAATCCTACGTCTGGTCTGGGTTCAGGTTGAAACTTTTGACATTTTCTTAACTTCTCCTGTAGATATCATTTCCTATGGCTAAGAAAATATTCCTCGGGAAAGTTCACCAGTATGTAAAGGATCGGATTTTGGAGACAAAGTATGCCTGTTCGTTCTTATTTGATACCAGTGGATTAAATGTTCTCGAATCAGAGGTATGTCATTGCCCTTTACTTAAAAGCACATATATGATGTTTCTGAGTTGAATATGTTGACAATGTGTCTGGATTGGCATGACAGGAGAGACAAAACCTTGCTGATATTATTCAACACTCTTATCAAACAAAAGTTCGGAAAATTTCTGCGCAGACTGATGCACATTTAGTTACTCCCTATCCTCAATATATCCTTCCTTACCTGGTTCACGTACTTGCGCATCATTCTTGTCCTGACGTTGAGAAATGCAAAGATGTGAAGGAATATGAACTGATATATCGGTATTTTTTTTATTTTATTTTTTTAATTCAGTTTGCCCTTATATGCCTCAGCTTTTCTCCTTTTATATATACCACTATTTCACTTATTTGTTTTTTTCGTTGATGTTTCATACTTACTATCTTCTATTGTGTATTTCAGCCAATTATACTTGATCATCTCCATGTTACTCCATAAGGAGGAAGATGGGAAGGCTGAAGATATTGACAAAGAACAGGAGTGTGTTCCCGCTGTTATCTCTATCTTCCATAGTATTAAACAGTCAGATGATGTCACTGATGCAACAAAATCAAAGGTTGGGAAAAGATTTCCTTGAGCTGGTTCTGTTTTATGACAGCCATCTCCTGACTATTTTTGATACTCGTTCTAAACATGCCTTTTATCGTAATCACTCTACTTGCTATTGGTGTGGTGCCATCGAGCTGACATCTCGTCACTTATATTAACAGAACTCACATGCAATCTGTGTGCTTGGGATGTCAATAATAAATCACTTGACTCAGAAAGAGTGTGGTCTACAAGGGGCAATCACGCCTGTATCGCTGCCTTCGTTGTTGTACAAACCTTCGGATAAAAGTGAAGGTGACAAGTCTCAGGTAGCCACCCTGAACTTCCTCATGGTTGCGGGTACAAATTTTCATGATAGCTCGCTTCAAGTAGTCTTTGGAAATCTGAGCTGTCTAGCGTTATGCGAATAGATTTACTGTGTTTGGCCTCATATATTGTCCTGGTTTATGCTAACCTCTAACATTTTCAACAGGTTGGCGAAGAGCAATTGTGGCTAGCTGATGAGAGTGTCCTAGCATACTTCAGGGCTCTCAAGTTGGAGAGTCCTGCTGATGCATCTGTATGTTATCAAACTTAACATTTTGAGTTGCAGTATTAGTAATTTCTGTATGTATTGATATTTGTCTGTTCAGGTGATACCCCAAACTTCTGACAAGGACACTATTGATGATGGGGATAGTGATGGGAATGAAATCCCTCTTGGTCAAATCGTGGAGCGTTTGAGAGCTAAAAAGGAAAAAAAGAATAAATCTGTGCCAGCTGAAGATGAGAACGGTAAAAATGATGTTGACGTTTTGAAAATGGTGAGAGAGATAAATCTGGATCACTTGCAAATGCTGGATAAATATGAATCCAGTAATGGACACAAACATTCCCCTGGCGGGAGAGAAGACACTGATCAAAGAGATCAGAAGGCTAAGAAAAGAAATGGTGGTGATTCAACATCTGTAGTTTCAGTCCCTAAGCGCCGGAGATCATCTTCTGGCCATAGTCCGTTGAAGTTCTCAAATAGTCCCAAAGTTCCATTGAAAGTTTCTGAAGAAGAGTTGCATCAGGAGGAAGATATGGACAAAAATGTCTCCTCGGACTCGAACGCTGAAATTTCAGATCGGGAGAAAAGACTAAAAAGCACCTCTCCCCAAAAGAAAAAGAAAAGCTTCTCTTCAAAATCAAAGAAAACAGAATCTGATTGGGAAATCACTGAACTGGAGAATCAAAGCGACGGTGGCAACTGCAGTGAGAGGGTAAAATCACCAATAGCATTGTACCATTCATTTCATAATTGTCTAGTTCATTCTACTGATATCCAGTCAATATGCAATCTTGTGTATTTAAATGGAAGCAGAGTAGGTCAGCAGAAAGTGGTGATAACAGATCGAAGTCTGCTTCTGGATCTATGAAGAAGCGAAAAAGAAAAAGTGTCTCAGGTCTGGCTAAGGTGCGGAGGTTTACCGTCTTTCATATGTTTATTAGTGTCGCTTTTGTGCTAATTGATCATTGTGATAACAAATATGTTCTTGTCTGATATAATCTCTTGTCCAGTGCTCCACAACCGAAAATAAATTGGCTACTGATGAACTGATCGGTTGTAGAATAGAGGTTTGGTGGCCAATGGATAAACGGTAAGCATTTTTGAAGCGATGTTCATGGATTGACTGTGCAAAAGTAATCTCAGTTTAGTTATTCGCTTGGAGTTCTATTTTCCTTTAGCAGTTGTATTATTCAGACATCCATGCAAAGCTGCATGGTGAAGGAATTAATTCGTTTTGTCCAACTTTGTATTCACCATTTTTACCCATCCACAATTGTTTATTTCTGACAAAATGCGGTATTTTTCCTGAGATTATCTAACCCAAAGTTGCATCTTGGTGAAATTTATAGGTTTTATGAAGGCACTGTGAAATCTTATGATTCCACAAAACAGAAACATGTGGTAAGCTTTCAGCACTTTGCCTCTTGTCTTTATCTTGGGTTAATTGGTCCATCCAAATCTGTACTCTTATCTTATGATATTGGCAGATTCTTTATGAGGATGGGGATGTTGAAGTACTTCGCCTGGATAAAGAACGATGGGAGCTTATAGACATGGGTGGAAAGCCCACAAAGGTTATGAAAGTTCTGGTCTTTGGGTTCAGTTATCAATCTATCTTCACCTTTATAGTCATCTGTCGAGTTCTCTCCCTTTAGCTTAATAGATATACTAAGTTACTAACAGTGTTTGTACCTTCTGCAGAAGTCAAGTACATCAAAGGGCAGTTCCAATAAGAAAGGGTAATAAACTTAACTCTCAAACTGATAATAATGCATCTTTCTGTAGTCCACTCTGTCCCGAATACTTCTATAGTCCTATATGACACAACAATTTCATTCTTTTGTTCTTTGTTTGTCTTTTAGATCTTCTCAAAGTAAGCATAAGAATTCGAGTGGCCGAAAGAGAGATGAAGACCCAATTACCACTACGTAAGCGAAACTCTGTATTGCAAGTCCATATATGAAATCTTTATTTCCTTCTCATTTCATTTTTGCTTATCTTCTGCATTTCTGTTAAACATTTTGTTTGCCCTTACTACTGTCTTTTCTAGGCCAAAAGGAAAAAGGACTCCAAAGAAAAACCTAAAGCAGAAACACCTGGAAGGCTCACCAAGAAGTCTCTCTTTGGAATATGAGAAACTAGAGCGCAGAAACAAGAAGAGTCGATCATCTGCCACACCAGGTAAGCTTCACTAAACTAGTTTGTGTAATCCTATGTCTAATTTGGTTACCCTTCCCTGCTGGTTTCAAGTCCTTTCAACCTATGTAACTGCAACAGATCATCTTTATTACACAATGCTCTATATCTATTTATATTGTTTCTGAATTCTTCCATCTTGAAATGAATCAGTCGGTGAAGTTGCTCAAAAAACAAATGAAAAGAAAACGAAAACAGCCAAAGAAGCAACGACAGAGGGCCCGGAATATAGTGGAGAGGCTGGGGAAGAGAAGTCAGAGTCTGAAGGAAAGTCGTGGAAAGACGGCGAGGATGATGTAAACAAGGAAGCTGATTTACCGGAGGCAAAAGCAGAGTCGAGTGGGGACCCTGAGAGGAAAGAAACTGAAGTTGAAAATTCAGATTGTGAGGGGAAACATGAAAACAATGACATGGAGGCAGACGCTGAAGACACTGCTGAGGCTTCTGACAATGAAACTCTTGTATTTGACCCAGCTTTCTTATTATAATCTTACAAGCAATATAACCAAAAAGGAGTAGAGAGTTCTGATATGTGGTTACTTATGAATGTGTGTGCAGGGAGCGTGGAAAAGTAAAGTGGTAAAGTCAAGCTCGAGGAAAGCAACATAGGTGTGTGGGATGCGATAATGTAGAAGAAGAAATGGTGATGCGTTATGTCTCAAGTATGGGTGGTCTCTGAATTGGTGAGGTGTATATGTGGTAAAAAGTGTGAGAATTGTAGGGTTAGTGATACATACTTGTTCTAACCACCATGATGGAATGAATAATAGGCAAAAGAAGGTCCTGGAGATGCTTATGTATTGTAGTCTATGTGTGTGTGTTTATTTTGTAGGAATATTATTTCATGTTTTGTTCTGTAATATTTGTACAACTTACATTCGTTAACCCAAAGTATTCCTCTTCTGAACTCAAACTGCTTTGCCACTTTCTTATTTCTTTCAAGTTAACTTTGTAGCCATGCCTACAAATTATCAAAATTATTGTTGGTTGTCTCTATTCTAAGAAAAATATGTTTCTGTTTACTCAGATGTAACGTTTCAAAATTGTTATTCATATAAAAAGAAAGAGCATAGTGGTGATCAACTTGGTCATAAATGATGCACTGGTAAAGTAGTAAAAAGTAAAGGCTCGTGGAAGAAACGAAAGTAATGGGGGCATCACTCAGATTAGAGCTTTACAGATTAGACCGAGTCAAAGCGTGTCAGATGCCATGTCTGAATTTTTAAAAATATATTTTGTTATACCAAAAGCATGTCTAGTATGAATTAGGAGGATTACCTAATTTGTGCAAGTAATTAATTGGATTACCGTTGTAGGTACGTTGTTGATGCCAACTTTATGTTAACATTCTTTGGTCAACCTCGAGAGGCGAGTCGAGACCATTCTTTAAGACCAGACTACTTTGATTTCGCATCATCCTCGCTCCTCTCTGCTCATTCTCACCCCCACTACACCACTTGTTCTTGTTTCCAAACTAAACTGGTAAATTTTCTTGGCTATGAAAGCTGTCCCTTTCACTTTGCTTTACTCATTCTTTAGGGTTTCTTGTCTCTTCTTGTGGTTCCAGAGCCTTTAAGAGTCCTCTGTGTTTCTTGAGCAAGTTCTGGTTGCGAATTAGGTATCTTTCTCTCCCATACTCACCAGATACATGTGTCTGTAGATTGGGGACATTTGATTTCTCTGTGTTGCTTGAAAAACCCGTGATCCTTTCCCTTTCTCTGTGTCTTGCTTGTCATAAAGACTGTTGTCTTTCACGAGGTGTGCTTAATTAAACTCTGGTAGATCTGGGATGGGCGAGCCACTAGGAAAGCTTCAGGTGACTGTTATCCAAGGTAAGAAGCTGGTCATCCGAGATTTCAAGTCCAGTGATCCTTACGTCATTCTCAAATTGGGAAATGAGGTAACCACAACCAGTTTACTTGTTTTACTTTCTGTATTGCTCTGGTTTTGAAAAATGTTTTGTCTTGAATTCCAGTCAGCCAAGACCAAAGTGATCAACAATTGTCTCAATCCTGTGTGGGATGAGGAACTGAGCTTCACACTCAAAGATCCTGCAGCACTTCTCACATTGGTATGTGAGATGATCTTGTTCATAATTTCCATTTGTTGATGATAATGCTGATGGGATGTTGCAGGAAGTGTTTGATAAAGATAGGTTCAAGGCAGATGACAAGATGGGTCATGCCTCTCTCAGCCTTCAACCACTCGTCTCAGTTGCCAGACTAAGGCATGTAGTGCGCGTGTCCTCTGGTGAGACAACGCTCAGGAAAGTGTTACCGGATTCAGATAACTGCGTATCTCGGGAGAGCACAATCAGTTGCATAGAGGGAGAGGTGGTGCAGAGCGTGTGGCTGAGGCTGTGCGCCGTTGAATCCGGTGAGATCGAGTTGAAGATCAAGTTGATTGATCCTCCTGGAACAAACAAGCAGCAGCATTAGGGATGTGGACCAACCCGGTTTGTCTAGCTTAATTGCAACGTGTATGAATGATGTGAAAAGGGCTTTGAAGCTTTGCTTTGTGACCAGTGACCATGTGTTAGGAATCTGTGAAACTGCTCTTATCATGTTTTTTAGCGAATGATAAGTAACCATCTCATTCTCATTCATTACATACAAATATACTCCCAAGGTCGGTTTATAAATGTACCTAGACACAAACATGTATATTGCTAAGATACAATTAGTTACCAACGTCAAGGCATACCAAAAAGCAAACATAGTAGTAACGCTTTAGTCTTTATGAATGAATCTAGACACAAAACACTACATATACATGAATGGCCGATTCTCACAAATGAATACGTGCAATAAAGGAAAGAGATAAACAAATCATGATTCCACGCATATCTAGGTGATGGTATTTGACGTGTCACACTTGTTCTTTTGAGCTGTCTCTCTTATCTTTCCTCCCTCACTCTATCTATTTAGAACAATCCTGATCGTCCTCATCTGCCACCTTACCGACCCTAGAACCCAAAGTTGTCATCATCTCTGACTTCCATGGCATCCCCTGTCTCAGACAAGCCTCGAGGTTCTTGTTTCTTCTGTTTCTTGTTGGATCAAAGCAGGATGTCTAATAAATAAATATTGTGGCGCAGATGTTTGTGTTGTGGGAGTGGCGCGAACGCCTATTGGAGACTTTCTTGGCACTCTCTCTTCTCTGTCTGCCCCAAGGCTTGGCTCCATAGCCATTCAAGGTAACTTTGTCTCTGTCTATGATGTAGCTCCAGTTCCCACCCTCTTACACACTCCACTGAATATAATATATATATATATATATATATATATATATATATAGCCGCACTTAGAAGAGCAAATGTTGATCCGACCCTTGTGGAAGAAGTCTTCTTTGGAAATGTCTTAACCGCCAATCTTGGGCAAGCACCAGCAAGACAGGCTGCTCTTGGTGCCGGCCTTCCCTATTCTGTCATCTGTACTACTGTCAACAAAGTCTGCGCTGCTTCCATGAAAGGTAACCCTTCTTCTTCTCCTCCACATCATCAGCTCAGCTCTACACACTTGTATCACTGCTTTTACTTCCTTCCTCAGCTGTAATGCTTGCCGCTCAAAGTATCCAACTCGGCTTGAACCATGTCGTTGTCGCTGGTGGAATGGAGAGCATGTCAAACGTACCTAAGTACCTCCCGGACGCAAGGTGCCTTTTTTGAATTTCTACAGATGCTCGAGGAACCTTTCTCCTTTACTTTTTTCCCTCTGATTTCTGTGAGCAGAAGGGGTTCGCGCTTAGGCAATGATACTATTGTTGATGGTATGATGAAAGATGGACTTTGGGATGTGTACAATGACTTTGGAATGGGAGTTTGTGGCGAGATATGCGCTGACCAGCACCATATCACAAGAGAACAACAGGTCTCCCATCTTCATCCTTGATGTCATGATCAAACTGTTTAGCTCACCAACAAACCTTTTCTTTTTCTAGGATGCTTATGCTATCCAGAGCTTTGAGCGCGGTGTTGCTGCCCAAAACGCTGGCTTGTTCGCTTGGGAAATTGTTCCGGTACACCTCTCCTTTCCCTGCATGAATTCACTTTCTGGTATTGGTGGTCAAAATGTTTTTCATAAACTCATACTTATAGGTACAAGTTTCCACTGGAAGAGGGAGACCTTCGGTAGTTATTGACAAGGATGAAGGACTGAGCAAGGTAAATGTTTCCGGAATCGCTGCTTCTCTTAGGATAGGCTTGACTGTTCTAAACTTTGTGTTGGCATGAGCCAGTTTGATGCTGCCAAGTTAAAGAAGCTTCGACCAAGCTTCAAGGAGGATGGGGGATCAATCACTGCTGGAAATGCATCAAATATAAGGTACACTTTCCTCTTCTTTGTTATGCATCTGTCCATTTCTCCTTGTTTCCTCTCTTAAATAATCACTCACTGGCTCTGCCTTACATTGGTGGACAGTGATGGTGCGGCAGCTTTAGTTCTTGTGAGTGGAAAGAAGGCTCTTGAGCTTGGACTGCATGTAATCGCTAAGATCAGAGGATATGCTGATGCTGCTCAGGCACCTGAGTTGTTCACGACCACGCCGGCTCTTGCAATTCCTAAAGCTATAAGGCGTGCTGGTTTAGATGCATCTCAAGTGGATTACTATGAAATAAACGAAGCCTTCTCTGTAATACCGTATACTGAGCTCTTAGTGTTTTAAAGTTATTGGGTATGACTGTTTTGGCTCGTTTCCCCACAGGTTGTAGCTCTGGCAAACCAGAAACTGCTGGGATTAGATCCTGTGAGTCTTGAAACAAGTACACTTATGGATGTAACAGTCTTGTAATTTCAGTCTTGCTGATGATGTATACAAAAACAGGAACGACTGAATGCGCATGGAGGCGCTGTCTCCCTGGGGCATCCACTGGGATGCAGCGGTGCCCGTATTCTGGTCACATTATTGGGGGTAAGGCAAAACAGCAGGCAACAGTGGTGTTAAAACTGAATCCACCTTGAAAATGTGGTTGAATCTATTTGATTCAGGTGCTGAGAGCAAACAAGGGAAAGTATGGAGTGGCGTCAATATGCAATGGAGGAGGAGGAGCATCAGCCCTCGTCCTTGAGTTCATGTAAGCTTCTTCTTTTAACTCTGGTAAGCATAGCACCAGCACAAAGCAAGAGGAACATGTCAATCAATGTTTCTCAACACAATATTTTTGACTTGCATGTGTTGCCAGGTCGGAGAAGATGATAGGATACTCGGCACTCTGAAGCAGATAACACAAAGCCTAGTAAAATTTAGCAAGACAGCTTACTTTTGTATTTGAGAGAAGATGCAATACACATGTACTGGAAACTGAGATGTAATGTCTAAAATATATTGACACACTCAAAGCTACATATAACAAATTCTTAGCCTTTGTTTCACTTATTCCAATACCACAAATAAATTTGCTACAAATGTGAGCAAATAAGAACAGTGCTATACATGAAGTCAGGAGTATATTCAGATCAAGTTCTATTCTCTCTTCTTCACTTTACATTTGCATGGCACAGCTCAGTACACACTTACTCATTTAAATTGCTAGCTCACGCGTAAAATACATCTAAATTGTTGTGGAATAATGAAAAGAATACCCTCAGAAGCATTTAGGGTTCGTCATCTTCCAGTGCTTCAAGACTCACCAAGGGGCTTGGCCAGGCCGTTGCAGTTCTCGAACTTGTGCAGTTCCGATTCTATGGTTTTGGCTATCTCGACCCGTCCAGCTTCAGGCTCCGGAAAACCCACATGAAAAGATCCTTGCTTTGCAGGTTCTGCTTGTCCTTGGGTTTCATAATGGTGCTTCACATAGTTGTAAAGCTGTTGATGGAAGGGATGATCAATAGAAAAACAATCTACACTCTGAATGTGGTGAGATGACCCTGAGCTTCCTCTTCTACAGAAATGTGGGAGGGACGTGAAGTCCATAATCTACAACAAGAAAAGATTAGAGCCTACTTCCCATTTGACACCAAATCATAAGAAAGCAAATGCATATACATATACCTTCAATAATTCATCCTTCCCACAACCTGATAACACATGAACTTTTTGCCTCGTCCTCTCTTGTAATAGAGGTTTTACAACCTGCTAGGAGCTCGTGAAATACACATACACATACACAGTAAGTAGCTAAACACGATGAGTTACCAACAAAAGAGAATCAAAGGGGTTTTACCTTCCAACAGGCGGAAAATATATATGGAGCATTTACAACATAATACGTGTTTGTCTTCTCTGGATAGTTCAGATCATCGATGGTAGATATGATTGTCACTAACTGCATCAGTTTATTAACACAAAAACGAATATGTATTCAAGCACTTGTTGTGACTTTGGGTGTAAATATTCAAGATGTAAACTGGTCTTTAGATAGTGAAATATCTTACCTTGATTTGGCTTAGCGCTGAAAGTTTCAACCCTGTCATGTCCAGAACCTTGACGCAGGTGGTGATTGGCCGGCCATTCTTCTTAGACGCAGAAGGCTACAACAGTGTTTACTAGTTACAGCAAGAGAGATACGGAATAAAAACTGTAGGCATAGGCCATGTACTCACCAGTAATACGCGGTCTCTGAATTCGTTGATTTGTATGTGGGATTGGACATAGTAATGAACCTGTATATGGAAAAAGAGAAGCAAATTCACTTGTGATTCTCATTTGATAGCAAAAAAATGGTCCGGATAAAAAACTAGGAAGCAGCTCACAGAAGCTTTGTCGAATGTGCTGAGGCCGACACCAATAGCAAAGACAGGCAAGCCCTATATATACGTACATCAAAGGCAGAGAAGCAATGAAGAAGGGATATATACATACATCAGAAAAGAAAAACTAGGAAACATGGGGATGGGGAGGCAACCTCTTTGGTGTAACCCGACATCCCAATCAGTTGAGAATCCCGAACATCTTTGTACAAGGCAGTAGGAACAATGGGTTTCTGCAGAAACCAAAAACATGATGATTACCAAATACCAAACCAGATGTAAGCAAACCAAGAATAAAAGGAAAAGAAGAACTCACGCATAGGATAGTGTCAATTTCATTATCCACCCTCCAACGTAAAGAGTCAAGCAGCTGAGTTAAAGTGAATGAGATGAGACAAGAGCGTAGTAGAGTCAGATAATAAAGTGATCCGGAGAGACATAAGATACCATTGAATGGGCTTTGTAGACGTTCCAGTCTCGTGCTTTGAGAAAACGAGTCAAATTCTCCCTGAGGTAGCCCTGATGCACACTCTGCAGATCCACAAACAAAGTAAGAGCATGAATGAAACCATCAATCAGGCCAAGGGGATGCATTTCCAACATCATACCTGGAATGTTTTCTTCAACGGCTCCTCAACTGGCACCAAATTACCCAATTTAGTATATACAGACTCACTCTAATTAGAAATCTCAAGTAGCAAAAGAGAGAGCAAAAAAGGTGAGACCTTGATCCATGAGCTCCTGGAATTCATCAATGGCTTCTTCTGAACAGATCCCCATTGGGTTCAGATCCACTTTTTGCTTTCCCCAATTGTTCACTTTGTGTCCATCATTA
The DNA here is from genome assembly GCA_900406245.1 of Odontarrhena argentea. Taxonomy (NCBI): domain Eukaryota; kingdom Viridiplantae; phylum Streptophyta; class Magnoliopsida; order Brassicales; family Brassicaceae; genus Odontarrhena; species Odontarrhena argentea. The sequence continues at coordinate 487 of OVAF01000297.1, read as the reverse complement.
AAAAGAAAAAGGTCAAAGACCCCAACTTCTATATGACGAGAACCACCAACTACTTTGACTGAGACTGCTCCCACAAAGCAGCTTTGGTTACAATATCAATCGATCAAACTCCCAAAAATCGAATTTGATAATCTCCTTGTGCCTGTCCCCTTTTGTATCTAGTTATGGGTCAACGGCTTACAAGTTCAAAGTTAGAAAAGAGGAAGAATCAAACTTTGAATTAGTAAACAAATGTGTATTTGCACCATGTGACCACCAGTATCGGATAAAGCTATTCAAACTACTTCATGGTCCAATTCTCAATCTTTTGTCACGTTTTAATTACACTAGGGATTGTTTATAGAGTTTTCAATGTAGCGCGGTTTACATTTTTAATAGAAACTAGAAAAATCGCCCGCAATAATTGCGGGTCTCAATATTTTATTGAGCAATTGAGCAAGTAGTTCTTGTCATGTATTATCATAAAATGTATAGTAAAAGAAATAAA